>JAQBSW010005108.1:0-60993 GCA_029291075.1 Eudiplozoon nipponicum | reverse complement strand
ATGTTAATCCCGAAGAACCATCCGAGGTAGAAATACGCGATGCAATCCTATCTCTTAAAGGCCACAAAGCCGCAGGCACCGATGATTGTGGCGATAAAATTTCTACCTTCATTCCCATCTTCATAAAAGGCAATCGTAATTCGTGCGATAATCATCGTGGTATAGGTTTGACTCCGGTCGTATCTAGGTAATTTGCTTCCATTATCCTTCGTCGTCTTAGCGCTTCACGTGAATCACATACAAGAGAAGAACAGGCCGCATTCCGCGCTGGACGAGGTTGTATAGATAATATTTTTACGTTAAGGCAAGTTCTCGAACAGAGATATTTATATCACCGTCCCATAATATCCGTCTTTCTAGACTTTAAGGATGCATTTGATTCGGTGGATCGCAATGTATATTCCAAATTTTGTTGAAAAGCGGTGTTCCCACAAAATTTGTTAATATTATACGAGCTCTCTACACAAATACTTCTTGTAGCGTTAAGGTCTACGATGAATTTACGCATAACTTTAAAACTAGCAGTGGTTTTCGTCAAGATTGTCCACTTTCCCACTTTTTGTTTAATTTTGTAATCCATGCTATTATAAATAGCACTCCCACACATTCAGGATGCTGGAGTGGAAGGTCCCCCGGGCGATAAACTAGTCGATCTTGACTATGCGGACGATATCGTACTATTATTCGTCAATCGGGATGCTGCCCAGGCCACATTGGATAGATTAACAGACGTTGTTCCGTGTTTCGGTATGAAATTTGCACCGACGACCACTCACTCCAACGTTTTGACTGCAGGATGAAGATCTAGACATAGTCGACAGGTTTACATATCTTGGGATCTCTATCAATAACGTAGGTAATATGTCCGATGAGGTGAGAATACGGAACGCGAAAGCTAGAGCAGCTTTCTCCAACCTCCGTCATTTATGGAAAAAGGCGAATATTTCACATTGCCTTAAAGGTTGTGTTTACAATGCATCCGTACGCGCAGTCCTACTTTACGCTAGTGAAACTTGACCACTTAGAGTTATTGATTTAAGACGCTTACAGGCATTCGATTATCGTTGTTTGAGAAGTATATCACATGTTGGTTACCAACAACGAATAACTAACTTTGACATCCGTAGACGTATTTTTGGATTTAACAATAAGTGCTCGTCATTATTATAATCAAGTTTGAGGTCTTGATATAAACATCTGACCCATTAATTACTTACATATGTCAGTATAAACAAAGAATTGTATAGTGTAGAAAAGGCAAATTATCCAGTAGATCGGTTTCGTCCTTATTGGGAACTCATCATGTACTAGCCAGAATTTGCCGCGGACTGGGCTCGAACCTGGGCACGTCCGCTTTGGAATCTTGTGCTCTAACCACTTTAAATAGGTGCCGGTCTTTAGAAAAACAAATAAGGCTACATCAACTTCGTTGGCTCGGTCACGTTTTGCGTATGGCTTCATTTTGATTGCCCAGTAGAACCTTGTTCTCTCAGCCAGCACCAAATTGGCGTAAGAAACATGGTGGGCAGATTGTGACATGGAAGAAACAATTGAAGTCACTTACATCCAAATTGTGTAGTATAGGACACATTCGTCTGCCAGGATGGGGTCCTCATGCGCATCATACTTCTTGATTAGAAACCTTTAGCGATATGACATCCAATCGAGCTCAGTGGCGATCTTGTAGCAGATGTCTAGTGGAATCATCTTCGTAACTTTCTTTTCTTGGTTGGTCAAAGTTGGCTGCGAGGTTTGGTTTGTCTATGACGTGATACAGTGAAATGCATGAGGAAGCTGTTTATATATATATATATATATATATATATATATATATATATATATATATATATATATATATATAACATTAGTTAATTTATAACTGAAAATTGTTTATAGTGTGCAGCAGGGCGATTCAGTGATTAGAACAGCAGATTCCGTAGCAGACGTGCCCAGGTTCGAGCCCTGTCCATGGCAAATTCTGGACAGTATGTGATGAGTTCCCAATAAGGACGAAACCGTTCTACAGCATGAAATTTCTTATCTTCTCTAGACAGTTCTTAGTTTATACTGATAAATTTCTGTACATAATGGGTGAGGTGTTTTATCAATATCGCAACCTTGATCAAAGTAATTGTTGTTATGAATATCTTTAGACTTGGTTGCGCGGGTTTTATGCCGTTAATAATAGTAGTCACTGCATTGCATGCCACTTGATCAAGTTGTTCGGCTAACAATTTTTATTCAACCAACATTCGGCTAATTACGGAAATAATTCTTTTTTTGTTCTAAAATTGTTTATTTCGGAAATAGGGCCAGATAGTCCTTCTAAACACCTAGCCGCGATTTCTTTTACTGTCAACAGTTCATCACCTATACCGTTCCAGTGCTTGTATAAATTTTGGAATTACATCAATCCGGAAGGTATGTAGTTGAAGAGAATTTTTTAATTCAAATTATTATATTAAAATTTTATCTGAAACCTGCTTGACTAAAGGTTTATATAAGTCATTTGTCTTAAATAGGTGAAAAATTATGCTACGAAACTTCAAATAAGCCAATTTAACTATGAGCGGTAAGTGACATCAACCTCAGCGTATTTTAATTTAATTTCGCAATCTTCAAAGAATAATTTATGAACAAATTATTGTTAGTGAACAAACATAGATTGCGCGGGTTTTAGTAATAATTATTAAAATCACGGCTACTGTCCCAGAGGACCTCGGCTTGCAACAATACTGGTAGGTTAATTAGACGTCATTATAAGCAGCCCGGAAACTAATCGTGCAGCCCACTGAACTAGAAATGGATTAGCGATAGGAACGGCTAACATGCGACCACCCAGTGCCGACTTGTAGCAGTTGTTGTACGAGTCAAGACAATCAAGAGAAAGGAACTGAACCGGTAAACTTACATGCCATTGTCACTGTAATGTTAATGTACGCGCTTGGAGTCACCAGATTGGCCCTCGCGTCGAGTGCAAACGCCGGATGAATTAAAGATGTCGACAAATTTGAACTGTATCTATCTACAAACTGCATGAATGTAGGCAAATAGACAACATAGCAGAAAATATTTTTGAAAGAAACAAATACAAACAATAGCTGGTGAAAATATGCATGAGGTTTCAGTAAGATTACTCTCAATGCCGGATATATTTACACATGTTAACTATCAGAGTTTCACATTAAAAGGTGTTTGTATTCCATCTGCAGTAGAGGCAAATGCGTTACATTGTGTAGCACGCGCATCTAGTTTCATTTAAACCTTTGTTTCATGAATGACACCGAGGAACAGCTAAATCGGATCTTCAAATAATTTTAGTTAGATACAACCATCCAATCGCAAGTGTGTTGTCCCAAGTCCAATTTAACTGTGCTATTAAGACGGTGCTAAATAAATAGTGACGAAAGTAGCATAAGCTTGTCAGGCAAGGAGTAAAGTTTTCACGTGCTAAAGAAAACTTTGCACAATGGCGTCTTACATCGAGATGATCTGACAAAGTGACGTCCATCAGCACTGAATAGCAGACCATCTAACTGAAGGCACGCTGTAAATCTGAACAATCCACCGCACTAGAAATAAACGGTCTACTGCTCATTTAAACCGTCCAAAAAATATGAAAATAATGCACAGTGTAACATCAGTTTCATCAGGATGACGTATTATTGTGAGTGATTTTGATGATTATGATTATTCAGTATAAAAAATGATAAGAAAATGAATAAATCCGAACCTGGGTACTTCCTCAAATGAAAACCCGGAATGTGTATGGATGTAAATATGTAATATACAGCCGAGTATTCTCGAAATATAGCACCCATTATTCAATTTATTATTAAAGGAGTTTTCTTTTTTTATGCATATCTATATATATATATATATATATATATATATATATATATATATATATATATATATATATATATATAAACCATCAATTTGCAGGCATCCAGTAGTGCATCAATTCATTGCCGAACAATAAGACGTCTAATGAAAAATATTAAAAATTACACTTACATAATCGATACCCGTTCTGCAACTTCATATTTTGCACAGATTTTTAGCGGTAAATTCATCAGAATGTCTGTTTGTAAGTGACAAAAGTTTTGACTTAAATTCAGGCGCTGTGCAAAGGTACAACCAGTATTCCTCGGGTTCATCCCCTTCAGGAATCTCCGCTTCTTCCTCACTCATAGTAGTCAGAATTGCAGATAGGCGTACAACCAAGCTGTGTGTGTCCTGTTGTAAATGGCATGGTACATTTTGCTGCTGTACGTAGAGTTAAAGGTAACACGTGGCTCTGCCGGAGGTGGAAACAGACCCGCTGTGAAATTTGCAGATGTATCGTCAGCATTTTCTAAGTCACGAATTAATGTTTCTGAAAATGCATAAAGACGTCTTATAATGCAGAAAGCGAAGAAAACGCTTAGTTATAGAAAAGTAAATAGAAGAATATTTCAGTTATCTGCATACAGTTAGTTCAATTATGAACATAATGATTTTTTAAAGACAACAGGAACGGAAACTATAGTCTCGTCCGTACTGGCGTCTCATCAGTAGGCGCCGGTATAACGCCCTTCACCCATTATATATTTGAGTGAGGAATTTGGAAAAATAGGACGGTACAATTTTCTAGACAAATGTGTAAACCTGCAGTAGTGAAACAAACATCATATAAAGTCTCGAAAATGCGACTTCAACGCTAGCTTACCTACTCGTCTGCCAGGATGGGGTCCTCATGCGCTTTACATTTCTTGGTTAGAAACCCTTAGCGGTATGGCATCGAATCGAGCTCAGTGGCGATCTTGTTGTAGATATCTAGTACAATCATCTTCCTAACTTTCTTTTCTTATTAGAGCAAAATTAGCTGCGAGGTTTGGTATGTCTATGACGTGATACAGTGAAATCCGCAATGAAGCTGTATTGATGATGTCGCCTTGTCCGAATGCTACTTTGGCCATAATGGTGTTGTGGAGAGGATTAGTTTGCCTCATTTCTGTGAGTTATCCTGATAAATTTACTCATAGTAGAAAGGCATTCACTCTTTATAGTTATATAGCAGTGAAACATTAGTCACTTGACTTTTTTGTGGCTGGACATGATGATGATGATATAATATATATACCAAATGTGTTAAGGATACCAACACTATGGCTATTGTGTCAGTAACCGATACTAACATTATAGTACCGATCCGGTACATGGTACTAAGACTATTGTTGCTGAGTCCGTACATGGTACCAACACGATGGATTTCAATGTGTGTTAAAGTTCACTAAAATTTGGAATTATAATTATTTCTGAATATCTGTTACTCCGGTAAAACCATGCAATTATGAATTAGGTATTGTGTATCTAATAAAATAAATAAAAATAAGCTTAATATAAATGGAATAAAGAAAAAAAGTCTTTTTCGTTTTGGTCACATTTAAAGCAGTTATTCAGTTAAGCAATCATTAATTGCGCAGATGTTGATTACAATCCTCATTAGTGCGACAACCATCTGGGCATAAGCTTTTTATACAGTCGTATCTAAATTATGTCCTACGAGTATCATATGTCGTCTCAGCGATTCGCTTAAATCGCGTGCACTCTACACAACCAATTCTAATTACCTCAGGTTCCACAATGAATTATTGCGTAACATTACTACTAGCAGATGTGTCCAGTAAGGATGTCCGCTTTCCACGTTTTTATTTTATCTAATGATATCCTATTCTGAACTATACCCATTCATACGTTCAGAACGCAGGTATGGAAGCTTTCTGTGACGGTAGATTAGTTGAAATAGGCTATGCAAAATATATTTAATTGTTATTTGACAACCGAAAATCGGCTAGGGCCACCTTGGATAGATTAGCGGCTTAAAGATGAAGATGACTGATTTTCAAATCTTGGTAGCTGTAACAATAACTCAGCGAATATGAATACGATTAGCTAGAGCTAGAAGTAACATTCTCCAATCTACGCTATTCATGGAGTAACGCTCATTATGAGGCCTCTTGTCCCTTCAGCAGCCAAAATCAACACCGCGTTTTACACACCTGCTTTCAAGCCAACTTTACTCATTTACTAATAAACGCTGGCTGCCATGCGATACAGAATTCGAAAAGTACTTACAATATTTGCACTGTCCTTCCTGGCTGATTTCTCCGCTGAAGTTCATGAATTTGCAAATGGAAGGCGTTAGGAAGGGTATTTTTGTTTGGATAGTGATCATATGGTAGCGAAACATTGGTCACTTGGCTTTTGTATTGCTGTGCATGATGATGAAGATGATAATCTGAGAATGCCCAATCCACTCCATTCTGAAAAGGGCTTAAGGTTCCAGCATGAAAACCTAACTAGCTCAGTGGCTTCCACCCTATTATCAAACCACAGACTGAAAGATACAAGGTCAGAGTTTGTCCGAGTTCAAATATACCCTTCCGACATGATGCATCCAGTAAGAATGACAAGGTGATGCATTAAATTCAATAGCTTTGGCTAATTTTCATTATTATAGTCGAAATGGCATTTGAAAATAAAAATTGAGCTTTCGTTTTATAATAGTTATATTTCTTTCTCGTTTTCTCCTAATGTTGCTACAAAGCAAACAAAAAAATTACTACGTTAAAAGTAGAATGTAATATATGTTCCAGCAATTTACATTCGTTATATCACATTCAATCAAAGTTCAACATCCGGACAAAATTTTGTTTCTAACATGACTGAAATTTATTAATTAGCAGCGATTTTTAGATCTACAACTCATTGGTGTTTTTTAGATATCAAAGAAATAAATTATATAGAATTATTTATTGTAACTGAAAAAAATGTTTTTACATAATTAAACGACCATTGATTGCACGGGTGCCGAGAACAGTTACTTTAATCAAGGTTGCAATTTTTATATAAACAACTGAGACATTATTAACATACATTTCTCAGTATAAACAAATTATTGTATTGAAATTATTTATTGAAAATTATTAATTGAAATATTTACAAGCCGACCGTTTCTATACTGCCACTATTTGATGTTACTTTAGCTTCGAAGCCTGTTATAAAATTACGATGGTGTTTGCTGTGGCATTGTTAAAAAAGGTCATTTTCACATTGGGCACTTCAGGCCTCCTAGGAAACTGCGGTGGTTTGCTGGAACCGCAGGAGAGGTAGTTAAGTAATTTTGCTACGGGTTCTGTTATTCGCGATATCGATCATTTGGTCACGCCAGATTGGCGAATAAACAAGTTAGGCAGATTTTGAAAACAGAATCATTTAAAGTCAGAACAAAATTTATTAGTATAGGACCCACTCGTCTGCCAGGATGGGGTCCACGTGCGCATCATATTTCTTAGTTATAAATCCTGCGCGACATGGCATCCAATCGAACTCAGTGGCTATATTGTTTCACATTACTGGTAGAATTACCTGCATAGCTTTCTTTCGTAGTAGGGTAGTGTCAGCTGCGAGGTTTAGTTTTGTTTATGACGTGATGCAGTGAAACCCGCGAGGAATCTGTATTTCCAATGTTGCCTTGCCTTAAAGCTGATTTGGCCACAAAGGTGTTGTGTAGATTTTTCGTTTTTCTCACTTCTCTGAGTTATCTATATAAATATATGCAGTTCGCGAACAATCCGATTTGTTTATCGTACATCCATTAGCATTTATTGGTTTGTCAGTTATGTATTATAATGTCATAAACGCGTCCTTTTTCACGAGTCACATTAGGTTACAATCCGCAAATTCTTGCAGATCTGATAAGCAGTTTTAAGGTTAGTGATGAGTCACCAATCGTGAATGTTACGTAGCTACTACAGCGTGTTCTATATATTCTTCGTGCTCAATCAACGAGATAATGCCTATTGATTTACTGTGTGACGGAGAGCCTAACTATCCGGTGGGACTTCGTCCATTTGATGAGGAAATGTGCCCGCAAAATCGTGAGTTTTTGCAGCTCTATTTTGTTTTACTTGAATTAATATTATTTTTTCTATTATTTTAATTTGCGTGTGATAACGTGAGACTTGTCTTTCAGCTAATGACGTTTATTTCTAACTCATTTTAATTACATGAACATATTTTGGAAATGCGCATCCTTAGCCTACAGAAGCGCTTTCACGCAAACTATCCATGAAAATGATTATCACACCATGTTTATATCGAATGGTATCGTAAACGCAAGCCAAAAATTACTGTTTCTATGCTAACCTAAAATTAATAATACGTGTTTGCTCACCTGGCGTTTTCTCCAATCGGAAAGAGTTGGGGTGAGCATATTTGTCATTGATGTGATCCACGTGTGTTCTTGCACAATTCACTAGATACATATATAAGCACTTTTAGCTTAACAACCAGCTGGTTCAAAACAGTCGCATCGACGACGATGTTGCAAAAATTCCTCGTACAAAATCACAAAAACTGTGCATAACAGTATCTGAAATGGCTTCGGTGATTCGTTTCCTTAGACAATTTACCTTTGCAATCAATGAATGGTTAACCGTATTACCTATTTATATGTGGCGAAATCTAGAAAAAGTTAATGGTCGTGATTGTATAGAAATTGTACAGCCCGCATTTCCAGTCAAGTACAGTATGCGAGACAACTAGAATTGAAAGACGCATGTCTAATTTTGCTTTCCACATATATTCATTGCGGTTTGATCCTCGCTTGTCAGTTTGCCGTCGTACTCTGCTGATGATCTTGGAAGGTTGAAACGCGTCAGTACGTGTGACTGACGGTGGTTTTGCTATGTTTTTTGATGATTGATTCAATACAATGGAATTGGTGTTTACTTCCAACTCGTAAACATAATTTAAGGAACTGTTACCACCAACCACGAAATCAATAATTGTATAATTTACTGAGGACTCGTTAGGCTATCAGAATGGCTTGAATGTGTTTATTGTAATGCTTGGTTTGAAACCATGCGTTATATGGCATCGAATCGAGCTCAGTGATGATCATGTTTTAGATTTCTAATAGATTCATATTCGTCTTAAATTTCTTTTCTTAGTAGTACAGAATTGCTTGCGAGGTTTTGTGCTTTTGATCCAATACTGGGAATATCGCAAGGAAGATGTGTTGACGATGTCGCTTTGCTTTAAAGTTTATTGTTTTGTGTAAAAGTCTAGTTTGCCTCGTTTATTTGTGTTACATAAATAAATATCTTAATCTGAACTAGATCCTCGTTTTGAACAACTTTCTTTCTAATTTTATTCGTTTCGTTTACTCTTTGCAGTCTAAGTGCTTGTTGCATGAGACTCAGTGAATCGCAATATTCTATTTGATATTCTCTAGTATATATTTCGTGCGAAATACTAAGACTGCGTTAGGTAATCAATGCGAATAATTTAGATAAAAATTTAGTCAAGCTTATGACATGTATGTATTAGGTGTTGCGAACCTAGTAACAAATTAGTTCAGTTGTGACCAGAAGCGATAAACCAAAGGCAGCATGAACGGAAAGTATAATCTCATGTACATTCGTTTCGTGCTTACTGGCGACTCATCAGTAGCAGCCGGTATTATGCCCTTTAACCACTATATATTTGGGTGAAGAATGTGGGATAATAGGACGGTAAAATCTCCTAGACGAATGTGTAAACCTGCAATAGTGAAGCTAACATCATATAAAGTCTTCGACAATGCGACTTCAACGCTAACTCACACTACATAATATATATACCGAGTCTGTAAAGGATACTAACACTATGGCTATTGTGTTAGTAACCGATACCAACGTTTTTGTACCGAAAATGTACATGGTACTAACATGATGGAAATCAATGTATACTTTTGTTCACCGAATTGAGAATTACAACAATTTCCGAACACCTGTTACTCCAGTTAAATCCACACACTCTGGCCTTCATCGATATCAGTTATCACATTTCGCGGTAAGCATGACACCATTCAATTCAATATATAACGGTTAAATACTGTTTGTTGCGGAGAGCTAATATATATGCAAGTATTTATTAGGTGTTGCGAACCTAGTAACAAATTAGTTCATCATTTCCAGCTACACAAAAGTCAAGTGACTAATGTTTCACTGCCATATAACCATTAGTTCAGTTGTGACCAGAAGGATGAACCAAAGGCAGCATGAACGGAAAGTATAATCTCCATGCACATTCGTTTCGTGCTTACTGGCGATTCATCAGTAGGAGCCGGTATTGCGCCCTTTAACCACTATATATTTGGGTTAAGATTGTGGGATAATAAGATGTTACGCCGTGCTTTTGTGTATGTGTTCTCGTTTGTTTTTGACTGAGAAGTAATCAGTTACTGCCCGTGTACACTCACCCGAGGAAAATTACAGTGATTTAAAAGCATTTGACTATTCAATATATGCGATACGATCTAGTCTTCATTTACTGGCGACATTTCAATTCGTAGTTTCCCGAATCACCATCAGACCTCTAATCACACATACTTAGTACAATACTCAGAATAGCAGATTTAAGCAAATGTGCCAACCTCGTTCCGAAGCAGTTCTATTTATATTTTACTTTTTGACTCACTAAATATTTTAAACAAAGAATTTGTCTCAGTAACTAAACTCTATATATGCATATGCATGAAGCAGGTGAAAAAAACCCACTCAACAACTATATATATATCCTGTAAATGACACACAAAATCCCTATCTCAGAACAATTATAGCAATCTCAACGAAAGGGGAGAGAGAATGTATCGATAATGTGTGGTATAGCTGTCCTTTGGCGATGTCAGGGTAAATAAATTTGAAATTCAAAACTAAGATAAACCAACAAACTTGAATTGCATTTTATACCAGATATATGTATGTACTTTGTGAGTCAGTTGCTTATATAAAGTTCGCGACCTTGATTATAGTAAATGTTATCACTGCCCGCGCAATCAATGTTCATTTGAACTTGATTGTTGACACAAATGATGTGAGTAGGCTGCAGTGAAAGTTACCCCGAAAGAAAGAGATTGAAAGTTAGAGCGACGCTTAGGTTAAAACCTAATAAAGAGAGAAAGGGAGATATAGTAAGGGCAAAGTTTAGGTAACCTACATAAAAGGTATAAAATAACAAATAATTGTATATAAATATATGTCCATATTTCGGTAATACAATTAAACAAACATTGATTGCACGGCCGGTTGTACCAATTCTTTTAAATTAAGTGTGCAAGCGTTAAGTAAACACCAATCCCATTGTATTTAACCAGTCATCGAACAACAGCAAAATTACCGACAGTCGCATGCCTTGACGCGTTTCGTGCGTGCGACTGCTCGCAATCGTGATTTAATGGAATATGTACATATATATAAAATAAATAATTATATTCTTTTGAAATACGAGCCTTAATAAAATTCAAAGTACCCTTCCCATTTGCAAAAGCAAGAAATTTTATCAGATACAAGAAACGCTTCTTTCTCATTATCTTCGCAAGTATCTACTAATGAACATCTCTTTATATATAAAAAGAAAGGCAAAAAAGATAGAAGTATGTAAAGATTATAATAACTAATATAACTCGGTTAGTTTTTTTCTCTTTTAGATGGAGCTCATATGGCATCCATTAAGAACCAAAGTTCCAACTGACCATCCCCAATCTGTCATTACTGAACATACACCACACTACATTGGGAAGTGGCATTGAAATGAACAACTACTTAGTGCGGTTCATTGATGTCAACATCAGACCACGTCAGATTCGTAATAGAGAGGATACCGTCAAGCAGGTTTTCATAAACTTAGCATTTAGAGGCGACGTAACGGCCTCAGTAATTGCACTGTGGTTAATTAGAATCACTAAGGAGAATATTCCCAATGTAAAAGTTTATATCACATTTATCACGCAGAGAATCACGAGGTTGGATGCCAAAGATCAATTAATAATTCTCTCCAAATCATTCATAGTCTACAAATGTTCATGTATATGCGGTAGCATATATATTAGACATACGACGAAGCGATTAATCAATAGAATCCAGCAATTTTTACCGCAGAAATTTATAAAAAAGGTTTGGCAACGGAGCACCCAGTGAATTTGTCCAATTTCTCAATTATACACAAGAAACACAAGAAAAATTTAAATATATATGTATGAAGTTCTTCACATATAACAGCAAGCGGCCGGTCTAAACATTCAAACATTTCAATAACATGATATCGACTGTCCAAGAATGACAAAACCAAACAACAATTTATTAGAATCCAGACAAAACAAAACACCCACTCGTCCAGACTCAACAAACATTCAATCGGATTGGAAACAAACTGAAGGGGGCAATCAGCTGCATATACGCTATAACACCCATTATTAACAGCGACAAAAATGTCAAAACAATGTGAAAATTTAACACTGCAATTCTCAAACCCTGTGCTGTTACCAAGTTGACAGAACAAAATTAGGAAACAAAAAGAAACAAACGACAACATTCGGGGAAAAAAATTCTTACACGTAAAACAGCTAACGATGCTAAAAGGTGGTTAACTCTCAATCCAAAAATTCAAGAATGACCAGATCTCATACATCACTTTGCAATACAACGAGAAAGACCCCTACACACAAACAGACACACACATACACAAACGCATATACGCCTACTAATCAGCCGAAATAAGAAATAGAGGTAAAACCGAGTCAGACTATTTTCCACCCACATAATCTAATGAAAACCCTGGATGTATATAAATGAAAGATTGTAAAATGAAGTTTAGTATGCTCGAAATAATTGGTCATTATCCACTTCATTATTATTCTTGTAGTTTTTCTTCCTAATTAGAAATATGCTATGTAATATATATATATATATATATGATCATTTTAATTTGTCAATTTCACTAGGCTGAAAAGATGATGCGATATGGAAGGACTCTTTTGAAAGCGCGAGAACTTTTGCAGCAGACTCGTGCTTCTAAGACAACTACCTCGTGCTTGACATCTCCAACGTTTGACACCAATGATACGCTGAATCCAATGAACTCTGAAAACCTTCATAGGCTGTCTGGTCAAACAGACGCGGATCGTCAACCGAGGAGCGCCAGCTCTCAGCTGCCAGGCACGGACGAACTGGACGAATTGAATTTGGATGCACGATCAAAGCGACGGGCTTCAACCGGTAATTTACCGATTTAGTTTGAAATCTTTATTTAATACCAATTGCATTCATTTTGAATGGCTTCCAATACGCCTTCGAAATTCGCAAATGATGTTTTTGTTTGCAACATGTACGCTTCGTTTATGTTATGCTGAATTTAATGTCGCTATTACGATATATGTTATTCATGAACAGTGCGTTCATGTTTTATTCAAATATGTAGATAGCAAGATCTCTTTTGGCTGTGAAGGTATCATCTTAACCTTCGAATGAAATAGCTATACCATTTTATTTTTTCTATTGTATGTCTTGTTCCCTATGCCAGACTACGACGTTTTCTTCCTTCATAGTATCACTTAAAAAGATAAATACTTTAAATACACCAAGTCTTCTTTTAAGTGCTGTTGCTTTTTTATTAGAGTGATTTCTGTGCGCCTCTGAATATGTTCTTCTTTGTACCTAATTGGTTGATGTTGCGATTAAACCGGATTCTTAAGAACTTGAGGACATTTTCAATAACCTTTGTTTCTATCCAACGCGCTCTTTTAATCGGAGTTTCTAGCCGATTTTAGTTGATTCTTAGTTTATTTTAAATGGTGCTTATAATGAGTGGAGGGCATTGGTAGATTGCCATTTATGGCCATGAATCTAACATTGTGATGAGGGACGCCTAAATGTTACTTCTCAACGACTTTGTATAACTTTTCTCTTTTGTGATCATAGATAAAGATGCTTCTCCAATGTTTCACAGTCTTATCAAACTGGTTTGAATTTCCTTTTTCACATTGTTCAAAGCACTTTGAAATTGCATGCTCATCTCTGTGCATCATTCGCCATCTTTATGATGAAACATAAAAGATTATCGACTTTGGCTGGCACTGCCAGAACGAGTTTGCTAATCGATTCCCTCACTCAATATAGTTCAGGCTTTTATCGGTTAAATATCTAGTCAAACTAATTACAAGTGAAAACTTAGGCACCTAACTATTCTATTCGGATGCTCTACTACGTGTCATCCATCCGTTTGAGTAACACCGATTGTGTTGTATATGTAGCTGTCACAGAGGCATTTCATGCATTCTACTGTCGATACAACTCGGGCGAATGCTTAGACTCACAGTGTGTCATTGTTAAAATAATATTAAGGGCCAGATTTTTGTTTTGGAATGGTATGTGTTTTTTTCAAATTTTTTGTCGTTCCCATTATAGCCACCTTAATCTGGCAATTGGTTGTCCAAGTTAACTCATTGAATAAAGCTTATATTCTTGAGTCTCATATGAAGAATAATTCTTGCTTGAGGGTAAGGTAGATATAGTCCGCGGCTAAATTTGTGCATATGGATTCGTCGATCGCTATTCTTATTTGACACCTGAACAGAGCAGACCGCATTTATTTGATTAAATTTCATCAAAAGATTTAAGAAAATAAGTTTCTCAGTATTACTCCGTGTAGATAAATCGTATTTTTTACAGTTATTCATCTGCGGTCGTTTATACGTGTAAAGGTGTTTATATAAGAGCATATTGATTTTGTTAAGTGTCACGAATTAAAACGTTATTTCAACAGAACCAGTGTTTTACAAATATTCGATATTTTATTATGCGTAAATAAATATATAATTGTTAGATAAATATACGCTCTGGTAGTGTTGATAACTTTACAATTATCAATAATGCGAGGAGTCTTAGTATTTGGACTCCTTGATAGATGTTCGTTTTGTTTGTTAGAAACGTTTTATATAAATTAATATTTCTTGTTATTAAATTTCGTTTTATTTTTCAAATCGTGATTTTCAATGTTGCCTATCAAACAGAAAACAGTAAAAACTTACAATAACTAAATAATAATGAAAACACTTTAAACCCTGACTAATTTCCTACAGGTGATCTGCTGTGGGAGGATTTATATAGTCTCAATATCAACGGTAAGTTAAGCGTAGTATCTATATACAAACAAACACAGACAGAAATTTTACATAGTTACACATGCATACACGTACAACAAAAAATAATTGCTTTTACGTACTTAGTTTTGACATTGTGCGAAAATGAATAATCAGAAAATAATACGAAATAGCTTTAAAATTTATTCTGTTTCTACTTAATTAATATGATTTTTACGTGCTCGATAATCAAATGATTTGTGTGTGTGTGTGTGAGAGAGAGAGAGATCGAAATCAACAAAAAATGTCAACATTTTAGTTTCATCAACCTTTGGATAAGGATCAATGGGAAAATTAATTCTTCACTGTCACATAGCTACGACACTCATAATCTTGTGTAGACTCTGCAAGAGCACTTATTTCCCTTTCCTTGTCTTAGAGAAATCAGCACACAAAGTTAGCTAACAAAATTAGTTCTTGGCATCTAATTTTGACGCATCAGTGGCCAGTTTTTCAACATCCGAATTTTTCCCTCCTCCACTGGCACGCCTTGTTATCCTCACTGGTTAGTTTGGAAATTCTGATTAGTTTGTTTCCGACATAAATATTCGAGCGTAATTTCGCTATCTCTTCATTTATGTACGCTAGCTTCTCCTTAGTTCATTTATACTTATTCCCCTTCCTTATTGAGATTTCAGTTGTTATCGGAAAACGTTTGCGTATTTACTTGTAGGAACTTTAAATATTTATAAAAATAATATCCGTTTTAATAGGCCGCGTCATACCATTCTAGAAGTTACTTCTTCTGTTTGGTTGATACAGTTTTTTCATTCATGAAGGCCAAATTCGTATTGGCTGTTATAAAATGGCTCTATAACATGCATATCATGTCGTTTAAATCCATACTTTTATTATGTTTGATTATTTATTGTTTACTTATCTAATGGATACAATATAACTAATCTATATATAAGTTCTAATTGAATATGACAGTCAGTGTGATCTATATTTACCCATATTGTCTTATTTGTTAATTAGCTATTTGATTCATATCTTATTTATTTTTTTCACTGAATAAACAAGACCGCCATTGCTATGTTTATCTAATCGAATAATATTTCACTAATCGAATAAGTATTTTCTGCCTATTGACCATCCTCTCTAATGTTAAGGCTAGAGTTCTGTTTAATTGAGCAATTAATAATAAACGTTAAATGGGTATTAACGGAATAATAGCAAGCGTGCCCGACGCGAGAAGAAATATTTGGCTGATTAAATAAATTTTGGTCACTGACGTCTCAAACCTAGGTGATCCGAAAAGTGGTGCTCGTTAGCGTTGAATTACATATGAACTAAGAAATGGAAAATCGAGCCTAAACCATCCATTTTCAAAATAAAGGGGTGGCCGTAAAAGAATTTTCATTCTATACCTAGATTTGAATAGAAAGAAAAACATTCACAGGAATGTGACAGTGGAACATTAAACTTACATGAATTATGTCGTTTTGTCTCTGATGATCTTTGATGATAATATATGTATATACAAAAACTGAAACCAGTCTCTAACACAGTTCGTTTTAGTGGAGCCCTGAGGCCCCATGAATAAAAAATAACGACTTTTCCACTGGATCACTGGATGATATACATGGCACTTTTTTGCTCAATTTTGTTATTATGACGAGAACCAATCTTGGGTGCAACGGAAGACGCGTCGTCAGTTGCTTTCTCTCTTGCTACTCCCGGAGCTGTTGTATATTAGCACACCAATGTTGTACAGTTATTTTATAATTGGTAACTAAATCGGATAACTTTCGTCTCCAATTTACGATCTCTCGATTTTCTAAATCTTTGATCACATCCGTTTTAATTAGTTTTTCCTCTTGGCTAATTTTTATTTGATAACTTCTCTTGTATTGTTAAAACTCCTTTTTAATAACTGTTTAGATTGTAGTCACGCCTTGATGAATTTAATTCGTTAAATTGCAATCGATAACATACAATCAGCTATGTGTATATGTTTCATTTCGTATGTGTTGTAGTCTGTAAACATTTTTAATGCCTGTGCCATTATTATCCTCCATTTTTTGTAAACTTATCAACTGTATTCAAAAATAATGTAGGCTCTATAAATCGCTAGTCTAAGATAGTTTATTTTTGCTATTGGTATGAAAGAATAAATCGATTTTTGTTTGGCCTTTGTGAGTATATGTATAAGCATTTTATGTCTAACTATAAATCGGTCATAACCACTCGTGTCGGCCTCGTAAGCATAATTTGCGTTGGATAGAAAATGAATAGAGTCGCCTCTGTCAGGCAAATAATTCAAATATGTTGTTTCGGTAGGGCTCGGAGAAAAAATTCCAATACTGAATGCCCTTATGTGAACAAGCACCAACGTAATATAAGGAGAAAAGTGATTGGTACGGCAATCACCTCTGTTGTGGTGCAGACATCTGGCCATTATCAGAACAGTGACCTCCAAGCTGCTACCCCTTGTTCTCGAATAGTGCAGAATAGTAGTGTAATTTTTTGGCCATGTGGTTGCAAGCTATTTAAAATCACTTTATGCTGCCTACCGAACAAATAGCCGAAAAATACTCCATCTTGAACAGAATGATTATGTTCCGTGGCACACTTGTACATTTGCTAGCTATTATATGTAAATGGGCCTGTCAGTATATCGCTTCTATTTATAATATTTTGAAGTGTTAACGCTAGTGCAAAGGTGTTATTAGTCTTCAGCAATTTTTATTTTTCTCCAGCTTATATTAGTTGCATCCGACTTTCAGCCGAGTTCTTATGTCGGGGTCTTCCTTTGGAAACCATCTTATTCTTTTAGATTTCGAAGTCATGATGATGATCTGACAACTATTTGGTTAAAACCGATTGTCTTGCTAACATTGGTATAAACCTTTCCGTTTTTTTGTGATACAACCATCCTCTATCGAGTGAAATGTTGATATTATTTTTACTGAAATACGAACTCCTAGTATCTAGTGGATATTGACGAAATGGGAGCTCTCGTACCTGATGCAGATGGTAACTTAAGGATGTAAAAAGAAATTCGACAGTGGCACCTTAAAATCATATGTTTCGGGCAGATAGTTTTATTCAGCCATGTTTGTCTAAACATCTTAGTGAAGAAAGTGAATTTACACCACACATAGAAATTCCGGCCTGACGAGCGGCGGGCCCAAGCTAGTCAACTCGGGAATGGTAGCATGAACCTTTCCGAATCTAAAAAGGTCACAGCCATCATCCCGTTCCATGCAAAGCCTTGAGTTTGGTTTAACTGTGCAGTAACTTTTATTGTTAAATGTGTAGTGACGAAATGAGAGCAAGCATTCCAGATGGCTGCTGAAAGAAACTTTGGCCACTGGCATCTGGGCAGATAGTGCTTTTCAGCCTTGGTTGGCAGACTATCTAAGAGAAGGAAAACTCCGAATACAAACCATCACTAGGAATGTGTGACCTACTGTTCTTTTACAGTCCGCATATAACCATGAAAAATGCATATTACAATGCATCGGCCTCGAGTGAAGCGTCGAGTTTTATCTAACTGCACTGTAACTTTTTGTTAAATGTGTAGTGACGAAATGAGAGCAAGTGTTCCAGACGTGAAGGGCAAGTTTCGGCTGCTGAAGGAAACTTTGGTCACTGGCATCTGGGCAGATAGTGCTCATCAGCCATGGTTGGCAGACTATCTAGGAGAAGGAAAACTCCGAATACAAACCATCACTAGGAATGGGCGACCTAGTGCTCTTTTACAGTCCACATATAACCATGACAAGTACAACTTACAATAATTACATACTGCATCGGCCGTCGCGCAGTATTAAAAGGGTCGCCTTATCTGCTGAGCCGTGCAGGGTGGATAAGCGAAAACAGGCTACTGCAGGCATCTCCAACTCCATATTCGATTCTGCGTCCTTTCCTTCCCCTTCCTCTTCTCTATCTTATAATAACTCTCTTTTAGATACTATAAATATGGTTGGTTTAGATCATAACACTGAGCCCAATACTAGGTTTCCAAATATCGAAAATGGTTCTAGTAGACGATCATTCATTAAACCTAAGTTAGGTTTTAACGTAGGCGCATTTTAATGTGCGAACATTAAAACAACTTGGACAGCAAGAATCTCTTGCTCGTACGTTGGATAAATTATAAATCGACATATGTTGCGTATCTGAAACCAGAATACAGGATCCTACGTGTATTACAGAACTAGTTGCACCATCCCTATCTACGCGTTGTTGGCTTCGAACATCTGGTTCCACAGAGTCCTCTCAAGCCGGTAAATGGGGCGTTAGTATTGCCCTTAGCGCGCGAGCTGAAGCTTGCTTAATTGAATGGATCCCTTTAAATAGTCGATTGTGTGCGGCACATTTAAATACATCTACTAAAATCAAAGCAAAAACCGTTATCATCGTTGCCTCTTCGTTGTATCTGCATATGCTCCTACCGATTGCAGCACAGAAGAAAGCAAGGACACTTTTTACTCCGAATTAAGCTCCTTACTAAGTAAAGCACGAAGTTCGGATATAGTCCTGGTTATGGGTGACATGAATGCTCAAGTTAGTCGCTTAAGCAACACAGAATTTCATTTAGGTGGAAGATACACTCTAAACTCGACTCGCAATGATAATAGTGAACGGCTTTTGGATAGCTGCGCTGAACATAGACTATATTTAAGTAGTAAAAATTTCAGACGTAGTGTTAAACGTTGTGCTACATGGCGTCCTCCAGCACCCGGGCAACGGTGGACTCAAATAGATCATGTAGCAATTAGTTATAGATGGCGTGGTTGCATCCAGGATTGTCGTTCTTTTTGGAACACTTATGTCGACTCGGACCATGCACTTATCCGTTGTAGATTTGCTCTAAATTTTCCGGGAAAATAATTAAGAATAAACCCCAAATTGATGTAGGCAAACTCGAACAACCGTCCATCCGACAAAACTATGAAAATATTCTAAAGGCTAATCTAACTGGTCTGAATAGCGAAAAAACCGAATATACTTTGGTCCAAGATAAGTTCCACTATGCACAATGCAGGTACTACTGTATGTGGCATAGCAGGCCCCGTAGAAATAATCACTGGCTCCCTGTAAAATCTATGGAGATACTCGAAATAAGGCGCCAAATTCCACCTGGCTCGACTCATAATAATATCCGTCGCAATATAAGACGCCAACTTAAGCGCAGTCTAAAAGGCGATCTCGAAAACTTTTGGAGCCGAAAGGCTGAAGAAATGGAAGTAGCTTTCGCGTCAGGTAATAGTCGCTGTTTGTTCCAGCTTATCCGCGCAACAGGTCCGAGAAAGTTAAAAGTTAGCGAAACTATAAATGATAGTAACAACGAATTAATAACCGATAAAATAAGTCGCCTTGACAGGTGAGCTGAACACTTTAGAGATCAATTTTCTTGGCCACCCGCGTCAGTTCCGCTTCCCGAAAGCATGTCTGCATCAATAGTGTGGAATGTTAGTCCCGAAGAACCATCCGAGTTAGAAGTACGCGATGCAATCCTATCTCTTAAACGCCGCAAAGCCGCAGGCCCGGATGATCTGCTTCCGGGATGGTGGCGATATAATGTCAGGAGCGTTGACCAAACTTTTTCATACTATATGGAATGAGGAAACCGTACCACTTGACTGGAATGAGTCGACCATCAATCCCATCTTCAAAAAAGACAATCGTAATTCTTGCGATAACCATCGTGGTATAAGTTTGACTACGGTCATATCAAGGTTATTTGCTTCGATTATCCGACGTCGTCTTAGCGTTTCACGTAAATCACATACAAGAGAAGAACAGGCCGGATTCCGCGAAGGACGAGGTTATATAGATAATATTTTTACTTTAAGGCAAGTGCTCGAACAGAGACATTTATAACACCGTCTCACAATAGCCGTCCTTCTATACTTCAAGGTTGAATTTGATTCGGTGGATCGCAATGCCTTATTCCATATCTTGTCGAAAAGCGGTCTGCCAACAAAATTTGTTAATATTATACGAGTTCTCTACACAGATACTTCTGGTCGTGTTAAGGCCTACAACGAATTAACGCATAACTTTACAACCAGCAGTGGTGTTCGTCAAGGTTGTCCACTTTCCCCTTTTTTGTTTAATTCTGTAATCGATGCAATTATGAACAACAATCTCCCACACATTCAGGATGCTGGAGTTTAAGTTCTCGCGGGCGATAAACTAGTCGATCCTGACTATGCGGACGATATCGCACTATTATTCGACAATCAGGATGCTGCCCAGGCCACCTTGAATAGATTAACAGACGTTGTTCCGCCTTTCGGTATGAAATTCGCACCCTCTAAATGTAAGATACTGTTACAGGATAACCCACCACTCACTCCAACGTTGCGACTGCAAGATGAAGATCTTGACATAGTCGACAGGTTTACATATCTTGGGAGCTCTATCAATAACGTAGGCAATATTTCCGACGAGGTGAGAATACGGATCGCGAAAGCTAGAGTAGCTTTCTCGAACCTTCGTCATTTATGGAGAAACGCCAATATATCACTTTGCCTTAAAGGTCGTGTTTACAATGCATCTGTACGCGCAGTCTTACTATACGCTTGTGAAACTTGGCCACTTAGAGTTGATGATCTGAGACGCTTACAGGCATTCGATCATCGTTGTTTGAGAAGTATAGCACATGTTGGTTACCAACAACGAATAACTAACGTTGACATCCGTAGACGTATTTTTGAATCTGACAATAAGTGCTCGTCGTTAGAAAAACAAATAAGGCTCCATCAACTTCGTTGGCTCGGTAACCTTTTGCGTATGCCCTCATTTCGATTGCCAAGTAGAGCTCTGTTCTCTCATCCAGCACCAAACTGGCGTAAGAAACAAGGTGGGCAGATTTTGACATAGCAGAAACAATTAAAGTCACTTACATCCACATTGGGTAGTATAGGACCCACTCGTCTGCCAGGATGGGGTCCTCTTGCGCATCATAGTTCTTGGTTAGAAACCCTTAGCGATATGTAATCGAATCGAGCTCAGTGAAGATCTTGTTGCAGATATCTAGTAGAATCATCTTCGTAACTTTCTTTTCTTAATAGGGAAAAGTTAGCTGTGAGGTTTGGTTTGTTTATGACGTGATACAGTGAAATCCGCAAGGAAGCTCTATTGCTGATGTCGCCTTGCCCGAATGCTAACTTGGCCATAATGGTGTTGTGGAGAGGTTTAGTTTGACTTTTGTATGGCTGGGCATGATGATGATGATGATGATGATGATGATGATGATGATGATGATGATGATGACTCGTCTACACTGAGATTGGTCAATCCAGCGTTTCTTTACAACACATTGATATCGTACTTGATAGTTCAGTGCACCGCATAAGGGGGGGGTGACCTTATCTATGCTTACTTGCAGGATGGGCAAGCGAAATTAAGTTACTGTATATTAGACTAAAATTTGGACGCACGGAGTGATAGGCTTATTGTGCAATATAGGAAAGGACATTTATATTTGCTACCTGAAATAGAGTTAATAAATGCGGTGATCACTTGAATTCTTCAATTTTAAGTTATTTAATCCCTGATGTACCAGTCTGTTCCCTTAGTAGAAATCGTAAATTTCTGTGTCCACATTCACGAAATTCAATAAAAGGTGGTAGGAAAACAGTTACCAATGCAACCTCTCTTATACTGTGACAGAGAACGCCAAAATACACATGGTTGATATCCGGCTACTTAAACTAGTCTTCATGTTTCGCTTGAGCGCAAGGATAGCCTATTCATATGCTCTTGGAATATGAGCAGCTTTGCTTGAAATTTTATCCGTATTTCACGACTGTAGAGCTATCATAGTTTGATAACCACATCGATATATTTAAGGTAACAAGAATCGCTACGAGCGCATTAGTATGTGCCTTATTCGGACATGGCATGTGATAAAAGGTGGCTCTTATCGAATCTCAGTGCGAGTGTTATCCAACCAGTTGTAGTGTAGTTAGGCTGCTATCCACTGTTACAACAAAGGTATTATTTCATTGAAGAGCTATACAGGTTGTTTGTGTCTGCACTAGTTTCATCTTAAAAAGCCTAATCCTTTGAGTCATAAACAAATACGTAATAACTGTCAGTCACTCGGCTAATGCAGAGGATTTATTCTTTGAAAAACTATGAGACTTTGCGTGTGGACTTGAGCGGCTATCTGGCATTCTAGTGATTGTTGTTGATTTTAATACCAGGTCAGATGAAAACTGCGCGAAAAAGAGCTGAAAATTTTGGCTCCTGGTCTAAAATTTCTTCGACATCGGTAGGTAGATCTATCATGAATAGCGAAGTCTTGTCACACTGAGTAGCGATCAATAGACGACATAGACTTGTATTAAGATCGGCAATATTCTGCTAAATAGATTATGGTTGTTCTCTTTCTAAGACGCGAAAGCGTACCACGAGTGCTATACTGGCTTAATCAGTGGATATGTTCGCAGTATTCTGGCCTTCAGAATCATATTAAAATTCTGCTCCATGTGGCTGCCAATATTTCTAACGGATTTATGTGCGCTGTGAATGGATACAAAAACGCACTAGGTCTTTAGGAACAGTTATGCCTCAGCTCTTTATGACGCTGCACGTGCTGCGAAACGAAGTGGGGATGGAAAGAGTGTTCCTCCAGCCATGCAATGTGTGACAATTACAACGCAGAGGCAGCGTCATAGAAGAGAAACTTGGAATTGCTTACTCGGAACTGACGTGTTGACAATTAACATTATTTTAAAGGCGGGCCTCATTCTCCGGCTATATTTCTGTTTATATTAATCACATTGACTTTTTCTATTCGTTAATTATTCAATGCGAAATGCGGGAGAATACTTACGAAGTATCCAATAGTGAAATTAATGCGATAATGATCGAAAAAGAATTTATCTACGTATCCAAATTTTGAATTCTGCATGTACCGGAATGCTGCAATAACTCTCTCACGTAGTAGGATAAAATGGGGCCTTGAACCATACGACTGGGTTTACCTGACCTCTTATTTAGAACTGAGGATCAATCAATGTAACCAGCT
This sequence comes from Eudiplozoon nipponicum, assembly GCA_029291075.1. NCBI lineage: Eukaryota > Metazoa > Platyhelminthes > Monogenea > Mazocraeidea > Diplozoidae > Eudiplozoon > Eudiplozoon nipponicum. Next base: position 36,991 of record JAQBSW010005108.1, on the reverse strand, counting down.
GTATATTATGCATATTATTGCGATAATTTCACTCCACTACGATTGGATCACGAAAAGTCACATCAATACATCGGAATTTAGTAACGGTTACTTCGCTGACACATCTATAATAAAGATAATTTAATAATGGTATGAAAACTAATAATTTGACACCTACTCTACGATCGAGAAAGGAATAATGGCTTAGCACTCGCACATGTTAGCATGGTCAATGACGACAAAAAATTTTATCTTTAATATAGGTATCCTTATTGCCTTGCTTCTATCCGATGGAAGGGTAAATTCCTTTAATGAGGTTCCTCTCGAAGTTGATATTTCTACTGGAGATGGTAACAATATAATTCAGCAGAAAATTTACTTGTATTCGAACGGACCAATGAGATCAAAACATATTTAGAGAAGGCGAGGTGTTATAGAACGAAAACTTCCCTGTTTATTTATTTTATTGAACTTCCATGGCTTTGAAGTATACATAGCTGTTTGTAGTTTCTTAAATTGTTGTCGTATTTGCGTTGTATTTGGAATAATTTATAGCTATAATTAAAAAAAAATAATGCTAAGCATTTTAGATCTTGAGTGATCAGCAATAATGTGCCAGAATTGGTATGATCACTTAAAGCATCGTTAGAACCGGCTTAGTTTTGAAAGCAGCTAACAGTACGCGGTGTAATGTAGAATATTTACGTTTTCACTCATAGTGTTGTGTAGGTACTATGTAAAGCTTCATTACAAAGTATATTGGGTATGTATGGTTTTTCTATTGGGCGTGACTTCTGTCTGGATTACGTATTTACAAGTTCCGCTTACATGGATTGAGTGGTCCTACGCCTGAGGTAACGCCGTCATTTTTCCATAACTTTATACCAATTATATTGTTGGTTAGTTGTATATGGTAAGTTGCTAGAAAGCAAAATAAGCTTTCTTGGCGGAGTGTTATTTAGACTCCTTTTCGTGGAGAATGAAAAACCATTTGCATGCTTAGTGTTGTTTTGTCTATCATGCTTATAATTGTCTGTTCTGTAAGCAAATTTTAATTTTCAGTTTTAATGTAGAATAGTTTAGTCTCTATGTATTGTTTGTTGCAGAGAATTACTATACATGTAAATCTGTATTGAGGGTTGCGTACTTAATAATAAATTAATTCAACTAGGACAAGAAAGATATAATCTCGTGTACACAAGTGTTTCGTGCTTACTGGCGACTCATCGGCAGGTGCTTAACAATTGGTTTTGTAACTCTCTCTCTCTCTCTGTCCTGGATATTTCGATTGCTATTTGCCCGGTTTTAATCAATCACGGGATTTCTTAGTACGTTCTAGCTACTGTTCTTTATTTCATGGCTGATATTTCGGCGAAACCTTTTTTTTGTATTTTCTGATTTTCATAACCACATAGGCGCTACATCAGCATGCTTAAACCGGTGCTTCACTGTCGTATAACCACGTGAAAGCTAAAGCTATTCATTTCTCTGTGAAGGAGAAATCAATAGTGCTAAAATAATTAGTTAATCTAGCCTAGATAGAAATTCACACGTGCAAAATACTGGCAAACGAGAACATCAAGGCCTGCGTCCAGAGCACACTCTATAAATTAACCTGCTAGGTAATGCGACATCAGAAATACAGCTTTCTTGTAGTAGTTTGTGGATGGCAAGCTTACACGACTGCACAACGAGGCTCGGTTTAACAGAAAAGGCAAGACGATTAAGAAGGCGTTGCTACTACTATTAATCTGTAGCATGATCACCACTATGCAATTAAATGCCATTTCATATAGGGTTCCAATTATGAACTTTCGATTGCACCCTTGAAGACGAATCGGTATTTTACTACCTTATTTGATTGTATCTTGCTTGGGTCGCCTTAGCTACGGCATAATCTGCCCGTTTTGCGTTTTTCGCCAATCTGGCTCTGACTGGTAGCATAACACGCACATATCTTTATAAAAGCAAAAAGCTATCAACAATAAATGCCTTAAATGCCAATAATTAAATGAAGTTAAAAAGATGCTAGTCAGAAATATGTTGCTCAACAGGCTCCATATGTCTACATTTTTGTTATTATGTGCATTTTTCGAAATGGCATGTGATACCGACGAAGGCACACTTACATTTCAATCCAAAATGGACGAACGCTAGTTACAATTTCGAGGACATTGAAATGGCATCATCCCTTCCATTGATATCACTTCAAAAGGGATTTTCAACTCAGCTCCATGCTAATAGCTGGTCTTCTGGTGATTTTCTTCTTATAATCAATATAACCATGGAACTCATTGTCTTCATTTCGTTGACGATATATCGATAGCTGTTTGCTATATTTTGGTTTATAGTTTTGTGGACAAAGCCTGTCGTGGCTAGAATGAAGGCGCTAGGGACGAGAAATCGAAATGTCACCGATCTAGAGCGCCCGAGATGCATTTCTGATAAGAAAGAGAACAATTATTATAATCAAGATTGCGGTCTTGATATAAGCAACTGACCCATTAATTACTTGCATATGTCAATATAAACTAAGAATTGTATAGTGTAGAAAAGCCAATTCATCCAGTAGACCGGTTTCGTCCTTACATGGAACTCATGTACTGGCCATAAATTGCCGCGGACAGGGCTCGAACCTGAGCACGTCTGCTTCGGAATCTGGTGCTCTAACCACTGAGCTACCCTGCCGCACACTACACTACACAAATTTTCAGTGTAGTAGTAATTTGCTTAGCCTATTTTTCATTTAGGTTGAGCTCATATGACATGCATTTAGATCGAGGGTGGCTTAGTGGTTTGAGCACCAGATTCCGAAGCAGACGTGCCCAGTTTCGAGCCCTGTCCGCGGCGAATTCTGGCCAGTACACGATGAGTACACAATAAGAACGAAACCGGTCTACTGGATGAATTGCCTTTTCCACACTATGCAATTCTTAGTTTGTACTGACATATGTAAGTAGTAAATGGGTCAGATGCTTATATTAGGACCGCAAATTGGATTATAATAATAAGAAAGAGAACAGTTTAAAATTATTACCTTTGCCAATTTAGCTTTAACGACCTTGTCACTACTTCCGCTTATTTTATTGTAATTAATCCCCATCATGCATTTTATTCGTTTTGCCTAATTTGTATTCAACTGTTGCGTTGTCATTTCGTTTTCACTTTCTAACGTAATTATTTTTTCATCCTGTGTGTTATGTTTCCATATGTTAATCTGTTTATCTTCGTTCTTTTTCTTACCACATTTGTACCGTTTAAAAAAATTACTTTTGCTCTGCGTAAGCATACTCTTATCACTTGCGTCTTTCTAACTAAATAACTTTTTATTTCTACTACTTTTCGTGCTGCTACTATTGTAATCTCACCTGCATCGTTTAACTGTGGGGCACACGCTTCCATATTCTGGCAGAAACTTAACACTGCTCGGATGCGTTTAACTGTATTTGTTTTTGTTTTTGCCAATTTGTGTGGATGTGTTCTCTTTCTCTGTAACTCTGCTCGTCTTGGCTTATTGGTGCGGAAACGGACGATTTCGGCTTCGGTGTTCATTCGTGGTACGTTAACATTATAAACCTGAATATATTCTTTTGCTTAAATAAACAACTTGTTGCTGCGCCTTTTTTCAATGTATGTCGCGTTTTAGTTGCATTTTATGCCAATGTATGACAATAAATTTGCCTGTTAATTATTATTAAGATTTTATTTGGCATGGATTTTCTCGTCTTTTTAAAGTAATTCGGTGAAACGCAGAACGAATCGTTTTCGTTTTATAATATAAATAAGGCTTCTCTTACATGCATTGCTAAATGTGCTCACTACATTCTTTTTTGTTGTACACCTTTTTGGCTGCAAGCCATATTAATAAATCAATATTATAACACGAAAATCAACATAATTTGACGTTAATAACGATTAATATACACGAAAATGAATATAGGCCGTAGACGGCGAAACCACGAGAAACACCATCGGAGATCAAAGTACGACTTGGTAATGCTGAACTTTGATGGTACGTTTTGTATTCCAATAAACGGGCACAGTCATGTTAAGATTTAAACTGCATTCGTGTTGAAAATAAAAGCAGTGACTATAATTTTTGTGGCTCAGAGGTTAATGAGATAGGCTGTTAAGTGATGTGTCCATGTTTTTTAGCCACACTAATAATTTTCACTACTTAAATGTTGATGTATATTACGCATTGCTGTTCTTCTTGCTTGTTATTCTTCCTCTATTTTCTTGTGTGGGACTATTGACAGCACTCGAAGGTCTGTAAAATCTGGAATCCTTTACATTTCCAGGTGCACCGATTTTTTGCCTTGATTGATGGGTTCTCACTTTTCCCTTGATCCTGATCAAAGCGAATTAAATATGTGAAATAGATGGTTATATAGATTCTTTTTTGTGGAGAATTAGTATGTATGCATTCGTATATTATATATTGCGAATCTAGTAACAAATTAATCAAAATAGATCCAGAATGACAATGACAACTCAGTATGAATGAAAGGTGTTATCTTATGTACACGCGACTCATCAGTAGGGGTCGGTACTACACCCTATACTCACGATATACTTGGTCAATAAATTTGGGTATGAGTTGTAATACCGGTCCCTACTGATTAGTCACCAATAAGCACGAAACGTATATGTACGTGAGATTATACCTTTCATTCATGCTGAATTTTGGTCATCATTCTGGTCTTATTTGCACCAATTTGTTTCTAGGTTCGCAACATCTAATACACAGTTAAATATTAAAGACATCTCTTAGACAAAAGGCAACAAAGAAGGCAATATTTCAATGCCTTCTAAATTCAGCATTTAAGGCTAAGGATAGTAAATCAAGAATCAAATGATATTAACCTAGAAGTGATCAACTTAGCTAAGATAAATTTAAACGTAAATAACGCAAGAGCATAACCTAAATATTTAAAAGTGCCTGATGTAAAGCAGAAAGCTGGGACATTTCGGCGCAAAAGTCAAAGTGTTGGGTGGATAATCGTCTGTATAGGAAAGAACTTTCCATAAGACATGCCTCAGCAGCAAATGGCCAATAAAATTCTAATATAATAAGAGAGCGACAATTATGATCATTACACAATCAGAATTTCAATAATTAAGTGGAAGATATTAAATTTAGTTAAGATATATTTGTTGAAACCCTTGAAGGACAAATTGACTTTTAATCATTGCTTATTCATTAAATATTATCGGACCAACATTAAAAGGTAATTTAATAAATTTTATGTTAGTCTTAGACAGATGGTTCGTATTCATGCCGTGCAATGCGAAAAGTTTCACGCGACATTTTAATTCAGTGGTGAGGAGCAGAAAAATGTTAAATAATAAGTTTTGCTTTTACGTTTGGGCTAATAAATATAGATTAAAAGATATTGTGCTAGCTTTATAGTATTGAATTCTTGCATTTACACCAGTATATGTAATACTTTTAATCAAGGTTGCGATCTTGATATAAACACCTGACCCATTATGTACATAAGTCTGCCAGTATAAACTAAGTATTGTATAATGTAGAAAGGGCAATGTATTCAGTAATCCGATTTCGGACATATTGGGAACTCATCACGTACTGGCCAGAATTTACCGCGTATAGGGCTCGAACCTGAGCACATCTGATTCGGAACCTGGTGCTCTAACCACTTAGCCACCCAGCGGCAAGATGGCTCAGTGGTTAGAATGCCTAGGTTCGAGCCCTGTCCGCGGCAAATTCTGGACGGTACGTGATGAGTTCCCAATAAGGACGAAACCTGTCTTGGATAAATTGCCTTTTCTGTACTATACAACTCTTAGTATATACTGACAGGTGTATGTGCATAATGGGTCAGGTGTTCATGTCAAGTTCGCAATCTATATTCGTTTAATAAAATGTAATTTTCAAAAATGCTACATTTCATTTATTGGAAAAGTGTAACTAGTTTTCCCATAAGTATGATATTTATAATTAAAATAAAAGATCGGGCATTTGCCAATGTATTCATATGTCGAAAGAAAACACTTGAAGATAGATGCTGGGGCACGTATTCTGGAATTTTTTATACATCTTTGATCGTATTCGTATATACAATGAATAATCAAATTGCCAAATATATGGACTTCTTTGTTTTTAAGAAAGAAACTGTTTTTTTTAAATTACGTGTCATAGAAATTGATAGTTGTGTAAATCTTACTTATAAAATAAATTTAAAACTATGTGCATGCTTGTATATGCTTTTTATCCTTCCGCATGTTTTCGCGATTTGCGTAAACTAGTTGTTATTACTTCTTATTAAAGTAAATGAATACAATTTAAAAATTCAATGGTTTTTATGGTTATTCTTGGAGAAATTATAATAGCTAATAAATTAGCTGATAAAATATAATTGATTTAGTCTATCATCTAATTAATTTTGCATTGCCTAAATAATTCTAGATGCAATCTTATTTTAGCTAGTCTGTTTGTATATACGTGCGTTTATAGATAAATTTGCTTTGTATTTGCTCGTACAATTTTTTCCGGATATGAATTATAAAACGATCAAGACTTTTAAAATGCTTTTTAACTTAATCTTATTTACTAGTTGATGGAAAATAAAACATCAATCAATATGGTTTTACTAGTAAAAATGGTGGAAAAATTAGTGTTTTGTCTTTAATATTCAAGTAAAAAAGATCAATGTCTTTTTGTATTGTTCTTTAAGAGCACCTTGGTAATGACGATGTACAAACTATTTGTTTTTAAGTAAAATGTTACACCCAGCGCCCTTTTATACCAATAGACTCCCAATATAGAAGCTTACTCTCACACATATTTTCTATTAAAATGAAAAAACGTGTTGGTCTAACTTCGTGTAGAATATGAATATTTGTTTCGTTAAAGATGTACGCGTACTATCAGTACTATTTTTTACACGCAAAATCAGTTTGTGCTTCGAAAAGCCTGAATTCGGTCTTTTGCTGCATTTGTTTATATTTTATTCAGCACAAGAAAAAGTCAAATTTTTAATAGAGTTGGATGCGGACTGATAATTTATTTTAAGTTATATTTAGTGGTGGATGATGTCAAATTAGGTCAGCTGCAAAAAATGTGAACGTACTCTTTCTTTTACTTGTTTCTATGCCTCTTCACCATTATGTGTATTGAATTATAATCTTGGCAATACACAGACAATTATTATAATCAAAGTTGCGATCTTGATATGAACACCTGTCCCCTTATGTACAGGTAAATTTGTCAGTATCAACTAAGTATTGCATAGCGTTGAAAAGGCAAGTTCATCCAGCAGACCGGTTTCGTCCCTATTGGGAAATTCATCACGCATTGTTCAGATTTTGCCGCAGACAAGGGTCGAAACTTGGACACGTCTGCTTCGGAATCTGGTGCTCTAACCACTGAGCCACCCTGCCGCACACTACACAGATTAGGCATTGTTGGTTGGAACTTTGGTTTTAAGGGGATGTCACATGAGCCAAATTAAAAGAAAGGTCAACCAAGTTACATTAGTATATAACTGAAAACTGTGTGTAGTGTGCGGCAGGGTAGCTCAGTGGTTAGAGCACCAGATTCCGAAGCAGACGTTCCCAGGTTCGATCCCTGTCCACGGCAAATTCTACACAGTACGTGATGAGTTCCCAATAAGAACGAAAATGGTCTACTGGATGATAAATGTTTTTCTAGCGTATGGCAACAGGAAAATTTCTGCACGCATTCTTACTTGTGACTCTAAAGCTAAGTTCTTCAGATTATCGAAAGCCGAAATACCAAAAAAATAAATTGACGCGAATAAAGCAGCCTTTGTGAAAAACAAATATTGCTTTATCTATTTTCACATAGTTCATCTAGGCTTTTAATAGAGGAGATCTTCTCCTATTTTTCTAATTTTGACATTAAGGTACGCTGTAATTTACCAAGTTTCTTCTTTAATTTTCGGAATTTGGCACTAATTCCACTCAGAATACGTGCTTATCCGTTTAGTTTTGTGTATTTTGTTTGTTTAGCCATAAACTGTTCGGCAATGTACAAAATATTATTGAATATTTTTCGTTCTTCGAAAAGGAAAAACAACTTTAACTGCAAAAGAGATCCTATGTTTTGGACGCGAATTAAGAAATATATTACGTACCAACATATTTTAATGGGCATGTTTTCATTTTTTAATATTTGCTATACACCAAATGTGCGGTCTAACTTGGATATGTTAATGCGTCAGTTTATATATATATATATATATATATATATATATATATATATATATATATATATATATATATATATAAATTTTCATGAAGGGCATGTGCACATGTATTGTACATTTTTCTTTCGACCTTTTTCTTATCCATCTGGGTTCATTTGAACTAACTTGTTGCTAGGTGTGCAGTGCCTAATATTTGAATGCATATATGTTATTTCTCTGCAACCAATAATGCATAATTATTCTTTGTTTAATTTAAAAGTGGTATAAATAACAGGAAAATTTAATAATAGATGTCACTCGTCACTGCAGTTGGAGACATGTTCAAATAGTAAATCTTCAGAAATATTGACACAATTCTCGATAAGGTTTAATCCATCTGTACAATCATCCAGCTGTACACTTCATTCCGGTTGTATCTAGGTTATTTGCTTGAGCTATCTTGCACCATTTCAGCACTTCGCGTAAATAAAATATTAGAGACGAACAGGCAAAATTCAGAATAAAATAAGCATTCTGTATATCATATATATATATATATATATATATATATTTATATATATATATATATATATACCATGAGAAAATTCTTGGTATCGTCATACATTTATAGACTTAAGTCTACATTTTGGTCAGTGGATCGAAATTCTGTATTGTTTTTTTCTATCCAGAAATGGTGTGCCAGTTTAATTCGAAATAATTTAGGAGCTGTTTAAAAAGCACGACTGCTACGTCCTAGATATACAACGAATGATCGCACGCATCTACTACCGACAGTGGCGTTGTGCAAGGATGTCCACTTTCTTCATTTTGTTTATTTTGTTGATGGATTCTGTCGAGATGTAGACGGTAGATTTTTCGATCCTGATTACGTGGTCATATCGAATTGACATTCGACAACAGAGATGCTGCACGGGCCGCCCTTGACAGGTTAGCAGTCGTCAATTCGTCATATCGTGGTGGCTGTCTCATTAACTCAGTCAATATCTGTGACGAGACGAATATAAGGATCGCAAAAATTCTATTACTTCTTTTTCAACCTTCACCATTTTTTTTAAAGCATAACTAGACTATTTCACCTCGCATAAACGATTGCTAGTGCAGGTCATCTGTATGCACAGTTTTGATATACTATGTTGAGACTTTAGATTTTAAGAGTAAGAACCTAAGACAGTTATAGGCCTTGGTTAACAATTACCACGTTTGGTGACAACATTTGTTTAAATCCAGGTATCGAGCTTGATATGGACATGAATCCCATCATGTATACTTGTGCAATGTAAGATAAGCATTTTATAAGGAAGCCTCTTGAATGAGGTGAAATTTACGCTTTCTGCAACAACCCATATTGCGTTTGAATACACGTACACAGACAACAGATAAATTTGTGCAGAATGCCTTCGCGGACGCCTATGCTTCTGCAGGATTACTTGCAGCTACAGACGATAGCTTACGCAATAGCACCTGAGGCGCTGGGAAGTAAAAGCCTGAGCCAGCCGCGGCTTGTTTTCCTATGATAAAGCTTGGGAACGCATTTCTCATCTCCACTAGCACCAAATATCTTTAAAACGCGGCGTTTACTACGAAACAACGAAGCGAACGCCTCCTGATTCGAAAGTTTCACAGGGAATTTAATGCAAGCCACACGACGCATAAAGAACTGCTCTGGCTTAATTTCGCTAAGGGGTTGGCGACGGTGGTGAAATGCGACGCATTTGTGGTGGGCAATCTGTCAAGCAAGTACGATCGCCATCAGATTCTGAGGCGCAACTTCTCAACCAGTTCCCTAGGTTCTTCAATCCGCCAAATATTTCAAACGTGCGTTTAGCGCCAAAGTGACTTCTCGGAATTGTTACGAGATGGACATCTAAACTCCTGATTGTGATAAAGTGGCAGATATGTGTTTTATCAAGAAGGACAGCAAAGTCTCTAGAGTTGATGGTCTTCTTGAAATTTTCAAGTTCATTAGAATAGAGATTCAGTAGTTTTCGTACAAGCGAATTACCGCAAGTTGGTGGGAAGTGTCTGTTCCAACCGAGTAAAAATGCGTCGTTGTTGTGTCGATTCACGGAAATGTTGACTTGTACTCTTGTCAACCACCGAGGCATCAGTTTTCTTGGTGCTGCACCGAAGCTGGCAACTGCCATTATGCTCAGAAAGATTCGTGAATAGCTTGAGAATCGAACTAGTCCAAGTCTTACAGGGTTTCGACTAGCAACTAGCGGTATAGCCTCCATTTTACCGGAGTTGTCTTGTTATCATAGTTTATATCAAAGGTCATTGTTGGTTCGAAATTGGTCTAGTGAAAAGGTTTCACGTTGTTTTTAGTCATAATATTTAAGCCTAATGGAATCTGCAATTCTGTAGACTGATCTTCATTTATGTATATATGTATGTATGTATGTATGTATGTATGTATGTATGTATGTATTTATGTATGTATGTATGTATGTATGTATGTATGTATGTATGTATGTATGTATGTATGTATGCATGTATTTATCTATGCATGTATGTATGTAGCATGTATGTTATGTATGCATGTATGTATGTATGTATGTATGTATGTATGTATGTATGTATGTATGTATGTATGTATGTCCACAGGATTACATGGACTTCTGGACAGTACCCCGTACTTCCGAATGGCGAATGAGCTCTCAACAGCCACCGGCAACCATGCAACTTACTGCTGCCTTGCAGACTGCGCTTGGATGTGCAAAGGCTAGAGGTGCGTCCTCGATCTAAAAGCCGAGTGGTGAGGGGACACCACTTGTACCAAATTCCCAAGAAACTCCATGAAATGTCATTGGAGCCGGCTTATCCTCCAAAAGGAGTCAGCCGCAGTAAAGTAAAGTAAAGTAAGTATATGTATGTATGTATGTATGTATGCATGCATGTATGTATGTATGTATGTATGTATGTATGTATGTATGTATGCATGTGTGTATGTATGTATGTATGTATGTATGTATGTATGTATGTATGTATGTATGTATGTATGTATGTATGTATGTATGTATGTATGTATGTATTTATGTATGTGTGTATGTATGTATGTAGTATGTATGTATGTATGTATGTATGTATGTATGTATGTATGTATGTATGTATGTATGTATGCATGTATGTATGCATGTATGTATGTATGTATGTATGTATGTATGTATGTATGTATGTATGTATGTATGTATGTATGTATGTATGTATGTATGTATGTATGTATGTGTGTATGCATGTATGTATGTGTGTATGTATGTATGTATGTATATATGTTTGTATGTTGCTTATGTATGCATATTTGTGTGTGCGTATTGTCATGTATGTATTGATGTATGTATGTAGATATAAAGATATGTATTTATGTATTCATTTGTTTATTTATTTATGTAGTTATGCATGTATGTATGTAATTATGTTTGTATGTGTGCATTTATGTGTGTATTTGGAAATGTATGTGGGTTAAATTGTATAAAGGCATGCTTCTATATATGTGCATAATAACACATGCATTAATGTGAGTATTCATGATTGCATATTTGTAATGTATTTATGTATTTTTTTGTATGTGTCTACATTTATATTTGTGTGTATTTATGTTTAATTGCATATATGTATATATGTATGTATGCATGCATTTATGCTTGTATGTGTGTCATCATCATCACTATCACCGATGATGCTTCACTGCCATATATCCATGAGAAAACTAAAATTAAAGTAATTGAAAATAAAAAGTGGAAAATTTTGTTTTTAAATAATACTAAAATAATAAAATATAATATAAAAATTGTTGTCGAAATGCGATTTATGATGGAGGAATCTAGTTAAGATACAGATATTTACCTAAGTAAAATAATGACATTGTGCAAAATGAACACACGCCATTTTGGCCAAATTAGCCTTATGTATGGACGTATTAATGTATGTAAGTATGTATGTGTGCATGTATACATGTAAGTATATATTTATGCGTGTATTCAGGTATGTATGTACTTTTATATGAATTTATATATACATATATATATATATATATTTTTTTTTTGTGTGTGTGCTTTTGTATGTGGGAATATATGTGCTAAAAAATATGCGAATACCTGTGCAGAACGTGATCTATCTATTTTGGGGTTTATTGTCTCTTCACATTTATATTGTACTTGAAAATATGCGGGAAGTTGGAAGCAACCTGAGACTTGAGGAATTGCCAAGTTATAAATTAGCAACTTATAAATGTGTGATCCTCACCAGCAGCTATTCGTCGTGCTCCGGGGATAATCGAAAATAACCGACTGCATCAGTTCTTTTAAGAGTTCAGTTAAAAACAATGCGCTTCCCACTTACTCAAATTGAATGGTATATTCCCCAGATTATCTAACTTCAGGAAAACTCATCTGATAGTTCTATCAATGGCAGTAATCCACCCTAAAAATGACCTTTTCCATATAGTTATAGCTTTATAAAATGACACGTTTTGAGAAATAAAACTAATCTCATTCTAGGTAATTCACACAAAAGAAACGTTGCATTATGTGAGATGTATTTTTATAGGCAACACAATTTAACAATAATTGATTGCGCGGGTGGTGGTAACAATTCTTTAAATCAAGTTTGCGAGCTTGAAGTAAACACCAATCCCATTGTCTTTAACCAGTCGTCGAACAACAAATCAACTGGCGGTAGTTTTGTTATGTTGTTCGACGACTGGTTAAATACAATGGGATTGGTGTTTACTTCAAGCTCGCAAACTTGATTTTAAGAAAAGATGTATTTGTAGTCTTAAACATGCCCTTCATGCTATGCATCATAATTCATATATGCAAGAACATCTGATCATTGCCTTAGTTACTCCTTACATGAAATCTAGCAATTCCAGTTTCGTTCATCTACGTGCATGTATTTATGTATGTATTGAGATTTTGCTGACCCAATGTCAATTTAGATTTAACCTCATTAAGCACGCGGTATGGTTACTTTTCAGCATGATCTTTTTTGCATCTGAATGATTAAATCTTGTATAAATGAAGTCTAATTGCTATTTAAATCAAGAATGCGATCGTGATATGAACACCATTCCATTTATATATATATATATATATATATATATATATATATATTATATATATATATATATATATATATACATATATATATTCATTGTATAATACGAGAATCAATTAATCTAGTAGACCAGTTTCGTTCTTATTAGGAATTTTTCACTTACTTTCCAGAATTTGCCGCGGACAGGGCTCGAATCTGGGCACGTTTAGTTTAAAGTCTGTAACTTTGTCGACTGAGCTGTCCGGCTTCAATTCCGGACTGTACATTAAAAGTTTCCAATAGGGGCGAAACCGGTCTACTGGATGTATTTCCTTATCTACTTTATATTATGCTTAGTTTGTACTGATAAATGTATATATATATATAATGGTACTGGTGTTTACATCTAGATTGAAACCTTGATTTTTATAATTTTTTATCTCCATCCGCACAACCACTTTTTTTTGAGTGTAGCAATTGTTTTAACTTGCAAAACTAATTGTCATGTTACTTTTTATATATCCCTAAATGCATTATTTGTGTGACTTATCTTTATAGGAACATAATAGTGTTTCTCCCTTTCTTGTAAGTGTGTGCATCGATATGGTTAACAAAGGTGTAATATCATCTTTACATTTTACTCTCCATCATTTGTTAATGATATGTTCGGTGTCGAAACATGAGCTTCAACGACCTTTTTTATTTAGAACATAAATAATGGTTGCTTGTGTAGTTGGAACCATGGTGTTTGTGCCATGTACCCTCTCGGTACCAACAGATTGGTATCAGGTACTGACACAATATACATAGTGTTGGTACCGTTGCAGATTCGTTATATATATATATATATATATATATATATATATATATATATATATATATATATATATATATATGTCATGTATAGTGAGTTAGCTTTAGAGTCGCATTGTTGGGTATAACTGAAGTTAGCTTCATACTGCGGGCTTACATTCCTGGAATTGTACCGTTCATTTTCCCACTTTCCTATCAAATATATAGTGGGTGAAGTGCGTAATACCGGCCCCTACTGATGAGTCGCCAGTAAGCACGAAGCGAATGTGCATGAGATTATACTTTTCGTTCATGCTGACTTAGGTTTATTCCGCTAGTCATATTTGAATTAATTTGTTGCTAGGTCCGCAACACCTAATACATAATTGCATATATATTAGTTCTCCGCTAACAAAACATTGTCTAACAGTTTTATATGAACAGGCTGTTTAAAGTCAAATGGCAAAATAATTGTATTACTTAGGAAATCGAAGCTAAAATTCAGATCATAAATGTGACGAAATTCCTTCTATTAATCTTAGTCAGAGTGTGAGACATCTCACATGAAGAAGCGCACACTTATTATTATTTTTATTATTTTTGTTATAGTAATTATTCTTATTATCTAAATGGATTTGCCTGTTTTGAACAATTCTTTTTTTGCCGATAAGTGAGCTACTTCGAGTGGTAGCTTTAAATGTTGTGTGCGACATGATGTTTCACAATTGCGTGATCTTTGTTGTCCTTCACAGGCTATTCTATTCCCGTCAATATTTTTGTTCCCAATATTTCTGAGGTCAGTTTTGAAGGCTTCTTTTTAAATTCTGGTGTTGGTCGGACATTTGGGAAGAGCTTTCAAATCTGTGAGATGAAATATTTGGTACAAAATCATTGATGGGAATGCAGCAGATTTTGTGAACGCGTAAGATAAGGTGAAAATATAATATAGAAATTACTTAAATTCCAATTTGCACAAATTTAAGTTCTCCAGTTATTTTTCATGTTGCTAGGAAGAGTACATTTTTCCAATGTTAACATATATATCATATCAAATGCTCATCGGTGGGAGGCACAGGAAATATAACAGGTTTGCCGCCCAAAATACAAAAAATCGCACGCAACGGAAAATATGAAGCCGATGTTTTACTGCATTGAATGCCATGTAGGTCGGCTTCCTTAGAAATTTAGTCACAATCAGTGCTAATTTGTTATCTAAGCCCATTTTATGGTTTTTGGATACGAATGGACAATTTAATACAAAATGTTGACTGATTTTCAACGTGAATTTTATATGCAATTCTATATGTTCGCGGACTCAGTGAAGGATAGTAAAAATAATGGTGCTACGGCTTTGAAAATTCCAAACTTCAGTGAATAAAATAATGCCAATTTTTGGTTCACCATTTAACGAGTTGGCCATTGCTCCATTTTATGGTAACTACTGTTCAGCTACTAACATGTTGGTTTTGCACGCATTTGTGTGCGTTTTGATTCTGGTATTTTATCCGTGTTTGTACGTATGTTCCCTTCGCCACGATCTCCACGAATATGTTTGTCAAATGATGCCTATTGTGATGACCACAAATGCAAGCATGCATGAATATGCCCGCGCACAATCGTAAGGTGAATTATGTCTTAATCGATTGCGTGCACTTGTATTATAAATCACGTTTAAATTAAAAGCAAATATGGTCAGTAGGGTGTATACGCTCAATATACGTTCATTATTGCCATTTTTACAAACTTGTATTCACATACACACGCATCACACACACACACACACACACACACACACACATATATATATATATATATATATAATTAAAGCACAATGCCTGAAATTTATTATATAGTAACTGTCGATATAGGATAAACATAGCAAAAGGTAGCATATGCAAGACCGATTTAAATATTTATTGTCTGGCGGTCTATCGTTTTGGAATGTTATCCCAATGCTTAGAGGACAGGAAGAAACAATTATTAATGATTATTTAAAGCCTGGCACGTGGTAATCCTGATTATGTCATTCTTAAGCATTACCGTGTTTAATTAGGAGACGTGCAATTCATCTATATAGATTCCGCTGTTTAAAGATGTCTGGTCTATGGTTAGAGTTTTTTTTCAAAATTGGCAGCGAATTTTAAATAAAGCGAAAAGGAACATTTAAAGGTCTTACATATTTAAACGAACATTGGTTGCGCGGGCGGTGATAAAAATTACTTTGATCAAGATTATTACCTGATCTGCGTTTTCACTAGCACAGGCTGAATTCCAATTGATTTGTTTATTCAAAATATTTCGATATCCATTTGCGGATGTCTTCTTCAGTTCACCCATCATGACAGGTTTAAAAGAACACAGTAACCAAGGTTGCGATCTTGATATAATCACCTGACCCATTATTTACATTCATTTGTCAGTATAATCTAAGCATTGTATAGTGTTGAAAAGGCAATTCGTCCAGTAAACCGGTTTCTTCCTTACTGGGATTTCATCACGTACTTTTCAGAATTTTCCGCGGACAAGACTCGAAAATGGGCACGTCTGCATCGGAATCTGTTACTTTAACCAATGCTAGAGCGGTTTATGCTGACAAATGCATATACCTAATAGGTCAGGTGATTATGTCAAGATTGCAACCTTGATTAAAGTTATTTATAGGTCTTCATTTCCACAACTACCTATTCCACAGGTTTTTAATTTCGTCTTTCTGTATTACTTGTTACTACCGCTGATTACGTACCAATTACCATTTGAAACTCCATGAAGGAGAAGCTTATGTAGTTTTATTTCTCTACTAGTACCTAGGAGCTTCAACTATCGGAATCTGCTGTCTAACAAAAAGGAGATCGCACTGGACCAATAAGCTTAGCAAGAGGTTTACTGCCAACCACTTAGTGTATATTGATCAATACTGGCTCAGTGCTGCTACTATTGTTTATTAGCGTGGAAAGATAACGGAGGATAACAGTTGTCGTTTTGCAAAAAGAGTTTATTCCCTCCTGTTTCTTTAAATATGCGATATTTGTTTGTTTTGTTTTGTCTTTATCAGCTTAGCATTAGGAGATAGTAATCAAGAGCAAATTTTACGAGCCGCTTTTTGACCGCTTGTCATGTAGATATATTTTTGGATTGTACAATAAGTACTCTTCGTTAGAAAAGCAAATAAGGCTCCATCAACTTCGTTGGCTTGGTCACGTTTTGCGTATGCCCTCATTTCGATTACCCAGTAGAGCTCTGTTCGCTCATCCAGCACCAGATTGGCGTAAGAAACATGATGGGCAGATTTTGACATGGCAGAAACAGTTGAAGTTACTTACATCCAAATTGGGTAGTATAGGACCCACTCGTCTGCTAGGATGGGGTCCTCGTGCGCATCATAGTTCTTGGTTAGAAACCCTTAGCAATATGGCATCGAATCGACCTCAGTGGCGATCTTGTTGCGGATGTCTAGTCGAATCATCTTCATAACCTTCTTTTCTTAGTAGGGCAGAGTTATCTGCGATGTTTGGTTTGTTAATGACGTGATACAGTGAAAGCCGCAAGGAAGCTGTATTGCTGATGTTGCCTTGCCCTAATTTTGGCTTGGCCATAATTGTGTTGTGCAAAGGTTTGGTTGGCCTCATTTATGTGAGTTATCCTTATAGATTTACCAATAGTAATTAGGTATTCGTTCTCTTTTTCTCTCTCTCACTCTCTCGTATGTCTCACCAAAAATTTGTCTAATATATTATTTTTGTTGTTACTTATATATTTTTGTAATTCACTTCTAATGGTTATATGAGAGTGACACAGTTTTCACTTTTGGCTTGTGCATGGCTGAGCATGATAATGATGATGACGCTTCTTATGTACCATCATAATCGAACCTGGGCATGCACAGCCGAGTGCGCTGATTGCGATAGTGCTTAAGAAGCCGCTTGCACATTCCATGCACCAGTCTTCTGAGGCAGCTTCTGTCAATGGCTGGCACTCACAGAAGGAGTAAATCAACAATCTTGTAGCCATTTATCAGGCACTTGATCACATCGCATAGTACCGTCGTTAACGCTTAAATGATTGAAAATTTGTGATATTCTAGCAATAAACAGGGTCCAGTGGAGTTGTCGTGTAATTCTTTCTTATTGACATGGGCTCTTGTGATACATCGTCACAATAGTAGATATTGTTTGGTGCTATTCTTCTAGTTGATCGACTCTCTTCCACATTTGTCCTCATATACGTGTTTTCGTCGCTAATCACCTTCGTTTTAGTTTAATATGGTGTTCCTGACTATGAGCATATCTTCGCGTGATGCTTATCAGAAAAAAACATGCAAGTGGATTAGGCGCTCCTTGATATCGAATTGTTGGCATCAATTAAACTTTATGTTTGTGTGCGTTTCTGCGAGTTCACGACGATATTGGCTCTTTCCTGGAAAATGGGTTCCAAATTAAAGCTTGACCATAATGATAGCGTGGTAAAAATATGTCTCGTTTTTCTTACTTTAAATATAATCCTTCATTCAAACTAGGACAGCGCATATGTTGACCAGTAACAGTTGTTTTCCACTCGCCACCGCTGTCTATCTGTTCACGTCTAGCATTTTCCAAAGACACGAACCTCTTTCAGATAGGTTTATATTTTACTTATTTTTGATTGAGTGTTCTTTTCAGAATTTTGCCCGGAATAGGCATGCGTTGATTGTCTGCTGATTGGAAGCACCAAGGAAAGCTTAACGAGTTATTCGTAATCCCCCGACATTAAATTTAACAGGCTTTAACGTAAGGTCAGAAATTCGGTTATTTTCGATTTCTTTGATTGGCTGTGAACTTAGTTTAACCAGATTTGCCTTTATCCATTTCCATGTGAATGTCCAGCTCGACGACTGTCTGGCTATATTCCGCCGTACCATCTGCATCAGCTTGAAACTTCCTATTACCAAAAGAATACTATGTCCTGGATGTTTTGCGTACTTGGGATTTGACCATCCCTGCGGGAAATGTACGAATTGGACGTGGACTCTCATATGTTTTATAGCCTTCG
This sequence comes from Eudiplozoon nipponicum, assembly GCA_029291075.1. NCBI lineage: Eukaryota > Metazoa > Platyhelminthes > Monogenea > Mazocraeidea > Diplozoidae > Eudiplozoon > Eudiplozoon nipponicum. The sequence continues at coordinate 17,966 of JAQBSW010005108.1, read as the reverse complement.
CATTTTCTTTAAACAAAATCCTTAATTTCTTTGTGATGTAGCCCACTTTACCAAAGGATACTCTCCGTGTATGTGTTACTAATTAATGTGCATTGCATTATAGTTTAAGGTAATGCAAAGCACTTATCAGTGGTTATTTCACGGCATGCATTGCGCTTTAATTTGTAAAGGACGAGTTTAGTCGTTTGATATGCCTTGAGTACTTATGCAATTTATGTTTTTTTCTATTTTCGTGCTAGTGGGGAGAAAGGCTTATGCGGCTTTAATTCGAGTTTTGTCTAGCCGAGGCCGTTTCATTTTCTCTACTTATGATTAAAACCACCAATGATGAATTTAAAATGTGAAATTTTTTGTTTGAAGTCTGAGTGCTTTGTTGAAAGCAACTGAAAACATTACAATTTATTAGCAATGATTCGTTTCTCCGCCGGAACCCACCTTCCTTATATCTGTTGAAGGGGAAAACGGAAAAGAGCAAGTTTTATCACATTAATAACATTTACATTTATATAACCAATCGTGTGTTGGACGTACTTCTGGAAATAATCGTGCAATAATACAAACGACCGAACAGATTTGCGCGCATACCTATGTTCAAATTTAATTGTTCTGTATAGTATGTGAAGAGTTCCCAATAAGGACGAAACCGGTCTACTGGATGAATGGCCTTTTCTAATTCTATAATGGACAGTTTTTACTGAGAAATGAATGTATGTAATGGGACTGGTGTTTATATAAATATCGCAACATTGATTTAAATGATTTACCTGTTTATTTGGAAAATTTCTAAAAGTGTTTAATAATTATAAAAGTTTGACTGCTTGACTAAATCAGTGTATATTCACTGACGGAGTGATCGGCTGGCTAATCCTTATCATGTAATTTTCCACTTTATTTCCAGAACGCCCACTGATATTGAATTATAAGAAGTCAATTGTTTACCTATTTAGCTTTTGTCATATGCATATACTTTATGTTCTTATTAATTGGGATCGCCCGATTAAAAATAGGTTTATGTATAATTTTTCGCCTTAGCCCTATCGCCCTCTTGATAAACAATATAAATAGGTATTAGGCTTTCTTATTTGATCTTTAGACTACGGTTGTCGTGGACACCTGCTGTGCGGAGAGGGATGTGGATGTGGTAGAGGATGATGAGAGAGAGTATAGATAAAGATAGAGATAGCGGTAGAGATAGAGAAAGGGATAGAGACAGAGATTGAAATAGAGATTGAGATAAAGATAAAGATAGAGAGTTATAGAGATAGAGATAGAGTGTTAACTGGAGACTATGTGCTATGTTCTTATAAGTGAACTTTTACTTTTCATGCCAAAGTTATGAAATTTGTATGAATATGCCTTTTGTTGAGAATTATTTGTGTGTATAAGTATATTGTGAGGCTGTGTTAGCGGCCTTATTAAGGCCGCTACTTGTCTATCTGGAATTATTCTTGAGGACTAGGGCAGTCTTTCTAATCGTATTGAATTAATTGTGCTGACGGTAGACGGGAGGGGGCCTGCAGAATAAAGAAGATAGACTGTTAGCGGCGAGTCAGCTATAGGATGAATGAGCAATTTGTGCTGGTTCAACGACCGTACGAGGCGGATGCAGTAGAAGGTTAAATTTACACGTGTCGCAGCATTCACCGACTTGGTTTGTGCAAAACAAGATTGGTGCTGCACGTGAATATATAGCTAGAAATGTCTTGTCATTCGCAAAGTGCGACGTATCGACAAAATGCTTTTCAATTTTAATAAAAGCGAGGTGTGCCATAAATAGACGCTCAATTATCCGTTATTTATTGCTCTAATAGAGCACGCGCATGTCCGACCTGTGTGTTTGTAGAATAGATAATTATCGTAACTGCACAATCTTTTTTCAAATTGCAAGTTCGTTTTGTTGACCGATATTGCTTTTTCATTTTTTCGTATGTAACTGGTTCTACCAATGCACTGTCTTGTACAAACATTGCATGGAGTTGCTGCTGCGTGGTAATTATGCTGCTCTTTTCTTTGCGGATACCTGGAAAATTCGTGTCTAAATTTAAAAGAACTAAATTTTACACTATCAGGTTCGCAAAGATACGATTTATGTAAATCTTGCTTAAATCCGCTATTGTGAGTATTGTGCTGTGTATAGTGGCCTTATGATGGAGCGGAAAAGTAGGCCCCGAAACGTCGCCAGTCAAAAAAGATTGGATTGAACATCATTTCCAGTGGTTAGAATGAACGATGTTGAAGCCCTCGGAAGAAAGGGACGAATACACACTCAGCTTGATCGAAGGCAAAACAGATGCGTACTTGGAAATGGGGATCAATCGTATCTTTGCGAAACAAATAGTGCAAAACGGCAACTCGCGTACGCATATCGCGGTCTTGCAACATATGACACTAGCACACCGAGAAACTTCAAAGGATATTTGTCAAACTAAATTTTACACAATTCACCCGTTTCATGCGTATAAACATTGGGCGTTACTACGATGCTGAACATGCCAAGCTAGAATAAGTTTATGCATAATGGAAAGCACTAAGGAACTTTTAAACAAAGATATTCGGAATTATTCTCCATAAACACATGAATGTGGGCATAGCATCCTGTCGGACAGTGAATATAAAAAATGTATATAATGCTAATTAGATGTTACAGCTGACAGAAAATTCGATTGGGGAACATTTGAAACGAGAAACCGACTAGACATCGCGTTACTATTATAATTTAATCGAAACAAATTACTTGGTTACGGCCAAAATGCTGTATTGTATAATAAATGTAAAGTTTTATGCGAAAAATTTTGCGTCCATTTAATTTAAACGTCGATATTCTTCTCGAAAAGGAGAAGTGCGCTTACATTTTGAAAGTTTTGATTATCTGTTTGTCCATTATTTTTATACTGTACATCTGGTTCTATCTCTCTCTCTCTCTCTCTCTTCTTCTGTGTGTGTATGTAGCAATAATGTGTGTATGTGTAACTCCACTAGAGTAACATAGTTAGTGTTATAATTAGAACAGATGTTGACGAGCAGACTTCGGTGTAAATTGGTTGTTTATAGAATTAAATTTACAGGTGACACGGTGAACGATTTACAAGACTACGAAACAAATTGCGCTTGTTTTTAAACCACCAAGATTGAGGTTAATTCTGTAAAGTACTTAAATAGGTGTTTAAAATAAGGTCAGAAACCACTTTATTTGCTAAGATTGTACCTATTCCGCATTACAATGGTTTGTTGCTGATATATATATATATATATATATATATATATAAATATAAAATCTTCATATTGGTTCGATTCTTGTGACTCGAGGGGCGACCGATGTCGCGTCTATGAATGTCGGTTGAGACTTGATTGATTGGACTTTAGGTCGTAAGCGGTGGAAATAGGCTACGTCTGAAGAAAAGATTGACCAAGAAACATAATTTGGCTTATGACAGAAAATTGCAGGTAGCACACAGCCTGCGTTGCGCAGTGGATGAATTACATGATTCTCAAGATAATGCGTTTGGTCCGTGCGCCGGTCGCGTAAATTCTTGCACACACACACACACACACGCACACTTAATATGGACTAAACTGGTATACCAGATGCATTGCAGTTGCTATCGTATTTACTTTTTAGTTTATACTGCCAACGTATAGATTCGTTAAATAGAACGGTCTTGTTCTTATTGGGCACTCATCGAGTACTTGAACAAAGTACCGTGGCAGGATGTTGAACCAAGGTGCATTTGCTTCATATTCTTGCAACTCATTTGCTGTGTTACCAAAGCCACGCTTTATCATACACGTTTTAGTTTTTTTATACCAGCGTGTACTTTGGATCAGTCTTTTCTTCAGGTGCATCCTACTTTTCACCAGCCTTTAACCTGAATTTCCAACTCGCTATCTCCACATGGGGAGGTGATATTGAATTAAAATGCAATGGTAGAATGTGATTATATGCATTTGTCTAAAGTATCTATCCATTGCATAGGATAGCAAATAAAAGTCATCAAGTAGATCGGCTTCGTCTTTACTGCGCACTTCCCAGAATTCTCGCGGCTAAAATTTGAATCAATGAAAATTCGCTTAAGAATCTTTCAACTCGTTCATTATGCCATCAAAAACGCGCATCGCAAGCCCTGCCAACCTATATTTTGGTCAGTCTTTCAGGTGGACACGTACTATACGATATTACCTTTGAGCTAAAGTTCCCGTCGCCGTCCCCAAACTGTCATTACGCGACAGACATTTTGACCACCTAGAGAGAAATGCTTTTGAATTAAATTGTATTGATAAATTTTATTATATTTATGTTGTCTCTATGAGATATTTATTACATAGGATAGCTAATGTTGGTTTCGTCTTTGGCCAAATTTACCCCCCAAATTAGGTGGATTCTCAGTTGTTTTTAAAAAAAACAAAACGTAGCTGTTTATTGCGTAAATTGTCAGTTAGGTAAAATTAATTTATAAATAAGCATAAGCTAGTGAATTGTCTATTCGCGCGCGTGTATGTGTGTGTGTTTGTGTCTGTGTGCTCCTGCATGCTTGTTTTTATCTTCCTTTTTTCGTTGTATAATTTATACATGCAATCCAACTTGATTCCCTTTGCTACTTTATGACTTTATGTAATTAACCATGTATTTTAGCTGACTGTTGATCTGACGAAATTATTCTTTCTTCAAATGTCTTTTATCTTTTCTATGTCAATATACGAAGTATTTCTCAGTTTATATTATTCATACAATTCTATTGTTAAACTCGAAATAATACGCGATGAAAAACAACGTGGAACGCCATTGCCACGTCAGGAGATCGTTAACTTTACCAAATTCTAAAGCAGGCATAGTAAAGCCTCCGATGAATGAAGAGTTATTACAATATAGAATTTCAATTAATGCGGTTTGATCCTCGCTAGTCAGTTTGCCGTCGTACTCTGATGATGACTATGGAAGGTCGAAACGCGTCAGTGCGTTGCGACTGGCGGTAGTTTTGTTATGTTGTTCGACGACTGGTTAAATACAATGGGATTGGTGTTTAATTCAAGCTCGCAAACTTGATTTAAAAAAATTGCTACCACCACCCGCGCAATCAATTATTGTTAAATTGTACTGCCTATATATGTATATTTGACAATAGCTACAAACAGCTAATGATCGCGACTGCATAGAAATTGTGCAGCCGACATTTCCAGTCAAGTTCAATGTATGCGAGACTGCTAGAGGTGAGAGCCGCATATCTAATTTTGCTCTCCATATATATTCAATGCGGTTTGATCCTCGATAGTCAGTTTGCCACCGTATTCTGATGATGATCAAGGAAGGTCGAAACGCGTCAGTGCGTGCGACTGGCGGTAGTTTTGTTTGTTGTACGACGACTGGTTAAATACAATGGGATTGGTGTTTACTTCAAACTCGAAAACTTGATTTAAAGAATATAATTCCAATCATTGAATTTTGTATGCATGTGTGATGCTAATTTTTGTGCATAGTTAAAAGCCGAGTTTTTCTATCTGCTAAAATGTTTTCTAAGTTTGAATTGGGCAACAGTGGTTTGCCTTCAAAGGTGGACTCAATTACCTGTCGCAGTTTTTCGTGTAAATTGCAGGAAATGGCGTGGAATGGTGCTTAGTGGTGATCTTTTTTCGGATTTCTTGTCGAGTTATATTCTACATAGTCTCGTCTTTTTTGGCACCGTTCACTGTGAGATTTAGCTCGGTTATAATGTGAGGCGACAATATTATCATAGAAGCTGCATTCGCAATTTCGCCTTGCTGTGTCGTCTATTTGGCCCAAGGAATATGTTATGGAGACGTCTAGGTGATCTAGCATCTGCGTGTTTTAAGCACTCACTTTCCACTTGTTCATATCGATTCCTTGAAAATTATTGTTCTTCGTTGCCCAATGCGATCATCGTATTTAACCTATCCACGATTTTCTTTCATTTCGGCTGCGAAATGATCTAATTGATCCTCATTTCCAAAAACGCGCTGTGCTCGGTACTTCATTGTCAGTACCATCTTCACAAATCTAATAGCACATAGTACACTAATTGAAAGACCAGATTTGCTTAAGTTTGGTCGTGTGATTAGTGTACTGTGTGTTATTAGATTTGTGAAGATGGTACTGACAATGAAGTACCGAAACGTCATTCAGCCAAGGTCAGATGGAAATTCATGTCCAGTGGTTTGTACGAATGGCGTGGAAGCAATCGGGGTGATGACATCACGAAGCCGAACTCAGCGCGTACTTGGAAATGAGGATCAATCGGATCATTGTGCGAAACCGCGAGTGCTAATCGACCACCCACAAAAGAAAACCGTAGATGCGTTATATATACAAATGCCTGTTCAGCAATCCATCTTTTCTCGTTTAAGGAGTGGTTTTCGAGGTTATGCGATAATGAATAATCAATTTTTTGTTCCGATTTAATTTTACTTGTATTTTTACTTATATTATAAATAATATCTATAATAATTACTTTTGTAATTATAAGAGCTTGATTAGGTAATCTTGTTTAAAACACTAGGTGAAATAGTTGTCTACGAGTAAATAATTGTTACCGCTTGAAGAATTACTTTGAGGATAGATTTTTGACACTAACCTGTTATGCTCTAAGGTATGCAATAATAGAATTTTGAACTGTAAATGTCGAAAATTCGGCAATTGTGTGGCTTGTGATTTCTGCAATTATTCCTCTCTGGCTTTTACTACTCCGAAAGATTTTATTGATAGTGGGACACTTGCGAATGCGTAAATCTATTATAGCCAGGAATGAGATGATTTCTAAACAGCGTCAAAATGCTTTGCAACCAAAATAGGAGTCAAGCTCTACAGCTTTTCAACAAACTTTCGTAAGTCTAAACGTAGATTAATAGCACAGTTTACGTGTTTATGTGCTCGTTTACAACTATATAATCGATAAAACTAACATTTTCCAATTCAACTATTTAAGTTTAAAAATGTGCACAAATTGTCCGCCAGACACAAATGAACTTTGCTTACTTTACACTTAGTAACGAGTGCACATTTTAATAAGAAGTTTGCATTTTTTGTGAAATGTCAATTTTAGTTCGTTACTCTGTGATATGAGAATTCTTCCTTGGCATAGTGTACACTGTTATCAGTTTGTGAAAGTGCACTAGTCACTTTATCAACAAATATTAACAATTCTGGGAGTAAATTTGCACCTTTTTTGACACGCACTACGGTAACATGTTCACATGAATTGAGTCAACAGTTAAGAATCATTGTGTTCATGTGTATGCGTTTGTGATTGTGCTTTTCTTAGCACGATTGTCGTGAAAAGACCGCTGTCGGCTAATTATCAACTGCCTATACATGTGGTCGATAAAGCGGTATTTATTTTGTTTGTCTAATGCTAGGCTCAGTGTTTAAAACTTTCCACTTCATTATAGAGTCCAGTGCCTGGTGTTTCACCTGGCGCTGATTCCACTATATATTCACGGTAGAAATGCAGCTGTGTTTCTGAAGATGTGTCTGTGCTCAGCTGGATGTGTCAAATGATTCATAAGAAATGCCGTGAATAGCTAGACATGAATACGGAAGTTAGTTATATTAATAATAACAATAAAAAATGAAGTATATAATTTATATTATCAGTACATTTTTACTTTATAAGGTATGGTAACAGAAATACTGGTCCCTAAACTTATTTTGTCGCCCTTATATTGGTTTTAATTGCAGAATGTGGTTTACTATTTCAAAATAGGAAAACAAGAGGTATAATTTCAAAAACGTGATTTTATTATAATTTAACAATTTAAAAAATTCTTATCAATGCTCAAAAACCTACATACCCGCTTGCATTAACATTCACACAAATTTCTTACTCATTTGTGAATCACTCTGTTGTTCCCATTATTTAGTGGAGGAATTCCGGTCCCATTGTTCCTCAAATACATATTTAAATCAGTAGAGCCAACTCTAGAGGAGTGGAATCCTGCTATTGCTTGAGCCTTTGCATGATTTTCACGAAAACCACGCCGATTTAGATTTCGGAATACTTAATCATTGGAAAATCGGAGATTTTTTTAAGGAGTGTCGAATTGTAATCAGAAAAAGTGTCCGTTTCAATAGACCACCTTATACCATTCTAGAATTCAACAATTGTCACTCGCTACCAAACTGAACTCATATTGGTCCATATGGCAAGAGTATAATTTAAATTTACTTATAATAAAAATAGGTTCATTTTCTAAGTCTACACTTCTATATTAATAACTTTTATTGTTTCATTTATTATATATATATATATATATATATATATATATATATATTCAATAAAGAATAATGAATTTCTATTATATACTTTATTATTAGTCAAATTATTTCTTCGTTTATGTAATCGTATAATAATAAAAACTGCAAATTAATAAATGCGTATATTTCTTCATAAATAATATCATATAAGTGCATCGTGCTTGTGATAACTTTTCTATATTACGAATTATCCGGGCCTATTGATATTCATTTCTGGTCTGATTCTTCACTTTAGCCCATGGCCTGTCGGAAGCTATTGTAGAGTTGTAAATAACTGTACTTATGCTACACATTATCCATCCTCTGATGATGGATCTCAAAATTTACTCAGTTCCTCTAATGATAGTGAACAATCTTGAGGCTATTTGGCGAAAAATGAATTTTACTCCGTGTCTACTCTGCCAACCGTACATGCACTGCTGTTGACGACTTGTAATACAGTTGGCACGACCTCGTATACCACAACTTTATCATCGAGCCTTAGCTGAGAACAGATGGGATGCTTACTATGTACCTCTTGGGGATACGACACCACATTACGTATCAATGCCCTACAAAACTCCAAGACCTACGACAGCTGATATAAAAAATAGTTTTTTTCGCAGAAACGGCTCACAGGACAAGTACGCCTCTAATTCGGTCATCAACGCTGTCGGGGTCAATCCTGTTGAGGTTGGCGCAGATGAACCAAAGCGACTTATTCATCACTTATCAAGACACTGAATGAGTTGAGAAGTTTTATTGTTGGAAACTGACACAAATTCTATCCAGAATTTTACGTTACCTCTTTTAAGCAGAGTCATACCTGAGAAATAGTTAACTATGACAATGGTTTCTCTTTAGTGGCTATGTCTGCCAAGTAGGGTATGTAGAGGCTAATCGTAGCCAGGATTCGCCGCTCTTATGCTCTTATTTTAGGTTTGGGATACTTCTGCATCGGCCTGAAATTACAGTCTACTGACCGATAGTTCTTTGAGGAAACAATGAAGCTGTGAAACCATTCTTTATTGTCGATTTATATCTTATGGCGGTTATGGCAAAATGACATTGCATCGCCTTGCATAAATTTGCTCTGTTGGTTTTGTAAACAATAACATAGTCTAATTAAGTTTCAGCGCCAGACAAGTCTGTCACAAGGTCGTCCATTATTCGCTGAAACACTTTCGGATTGTATTTTTTGTTATTGTTTTTGTTACATCTGACAATCAGTTACCATCGACACTCTAGGCGCACATATGATTAAATTAACATTAATTTTGCGATCTTAAAATAAACACTTTACCCATTATGTACGTACATTTGTCAGTAAAAACCAAGAAGTGAATAGTGTGGTATAGTCAATTCATCCAGTATACCGGTTTCGTCTTAATTGAGAACTCATCAGGTACTGTCCAGAATTTGTGACGGACAGGGCTCGAACCTGGGAACGTTTTCTTCGTTATTTGGTGCTCTAGCCACTGTGCGACCCTGCTGCACACTGGCTCTGGTTAGAGCACCAAATTCCGAAGCAGACGTGCCCATTTTCGAACCCTGTCCGCAACAACTTCTGAATAGTATGTCATAACTTCCTAATGAGGACAAAACCGGTCTTCTGGATGATTTGCCTTTTCTACTCTATGAAATTCGTGGTTTATACTAAAAATGTATTTAAATAATGGACCAGGTGTTTTTATCAAAATCGCAAACCTGATTAAAGTGATTCTAGACGCGAAAAATTCTTGCGTGAAATTGAGCTTTGAAAACCATTTGCTTTGTCCAATATGAAAAATCCGCGTTTGACCAAAACGATTCATTTTACTTTGTCATGTTGTCCATAGGCATCCGAAAAACGAAGGGACAATAACCCTCGCCTCGAGCATTTTCTATGTAGCTGTTGTGGCTACTGGCGGCTTATGTTGGGATCCTTTCAGCCGCAGTGGCTGATAATTGTATTTTAGCTCCGGCCGTAAACGATATCATGGCACTTTCGGACCCTGTGTCTTCGTGCATTAAGGCGGTTGTAATCGCTGAATATGTCGACCAAATGTCCACCAACCATTTGGATATCGCCTGCTCTTTGTTATTTCAATTCGTCGCTTGTGACCTGCGAAGACGAATACTGTGTGTGCGTTTGCCAATTGTGTTTGTTTAAACGCGTACGTAGTTCAGATCTAAGAATGGAACTGCCGTATCAAACACCAAGAATTGTGACGGATACTCTTATTAGTTGGTTTTTCCCAAATCTTCCAAAGTCCGTATTCCTAAATGGTTTGCCCGACGCTTGATATAATTGTTTCATATCGGTACAACGTCGACACCGACTGTGAACGCGGCACAATCAACCTATCTACTTTTATATTCAACTGCATTTGCATTGGCTGTTGTGACTACATCTAGATAGGTCATATTAATAATGAATCTTACATTTTGGTTAACATAACATGTTGGTTACGCGTCGATTATGCATCTTCTGGAAACTAATTTACGTGATTTTGTTAGTCAGTATCTTCGATTGGTTCAGCATCGAACGTAAGTATTTGTACTGGAACAATGCGGATTTTTCCTGGAATTTCAGAAATCAACCCAGTAAAGTGCTCGAGCCTGTTCCTGATGGCGGGGTTTGTTGCGACCCAGCACACCGACAGCCAAGTAGTCTACTATGAATGCGACCGGTTTGGTGTGGTGTCTTTAGAAAATGTTTCTAATGACGGACTTCCCTTATTACGAGCAGTCTGATTACGATTCGCTTGCTGTCTTGGATTTTGCCGCTGCTGTCATGCTGTACACCTAGTCATAAAATGCATTGCCACGGTCGATTAATAACCGATTTGTAGCGGAGCTTTTACAACTAACTCTGCTTTTGATCGTTGCTGGAAAAGTCAATCACGTATTCTGAACTCCATTTGGCATCCGGATTGGAGAAGAAGCGTTGAGTCTGTACCATTATCACATCTGAAATGTTGGCTCAATGGTAATCCGAGAAGGAGTCGACCAATTTTTCGTTCATTCTTTTTTATTGGGCTGCGGTTTCAGCTGGCACATCATCTTAGAGTGTGGTCAATTGACAGACCTCGTTATACACAACCTGTGGCTTAGGCCGTTAATGGCGCAATACGCACTGTATGATCTCATGTTAGGTCAATCGCGTTATTAGTACTGAGCAAACCGCCATCACTTGGTCATTTGTGGAGGATTTGCTAGTTGATTGTCTCTATCAGGTGAGAGCATCTGCTCGCCATCGTTAACGCTATTAGTCAGTGAGGGAATTCTGATTCCCTCGTTCTTCAAATAGAGATTATCGTCGGTTGGGTAGCTCATATTGTAACGGAGTTTAACTCTTATCACTAATGAATGCTAGTCTCTGCACGATTCCTTCTAATTTCATCCTTATTGAGAGTTCATAATACAAAATCCTTTCAAAATCTAGTTTTTTGCTGGAACTTAAATAATTTTTTTTTAAAAATGGCCAATTAAGTAGATCGGGCTATACAGTTGTTGATGTCAAAAATTTTCATTCGCTAAAAAGGGGAACTCCTATTTTTGGTAGTGTAGCTAGACGGTCCAATCGGAATGTATTTTCAGAAAGCGTATAACATTGAAAGTTAATTTACACAATAATACGATAATTACGTTAGACTGCACATTTGTTCTTAATTTGTGGTGGAGGAAGTTACTTAAATTAGACCATATTGGGCTACAATTAACAGTATTGCATGCCTGCTGTGAATATACACATTTTATTTATGAATGCTGTCTGGATATATAAAGGAACGTTGTTATGTGATAATTGTCTTTCCATGGAGAAGGCAAGACAGACTGTGATGCAGTCATTCTAGACAAATAAGATGAACTTCACCGAAGATTGAAGGCAAATAGTCTACATTATAGATCTCAGAATATACGAATAAATTATTTAAAATCGGACGGGGCAGTATGTGTTGGTTCAACACGCGTTGACTACACCATTATTGATTTATTTCAGGGAAGCAATTTACATTTTCTGATATTACAAATAAGGTTATTTACTGAATTTAAACTTTAGAATCACACCTATTATTTATTTATAAAATGTGTGTATGAATTGTATATAAATTTAGTTAATAAAAAAGATTATTATTTCGATAACTTATCATTAATTTTAATTATTATTTCGTTTAGATAACGGCATAATAATAAAATTATAAATAAATATATTGTTACTAATTACGTTCATTTTAGTACTTCTGCTTGTGATACTTGTTCTTAATTTCGGTGAATCCAGGTTTATTTATATCACTTACTTATACTATTCGTCAATCTGCTGCCTCTCCTTGGTCCATGATATTTCGTAGGTGGTCGAAGAGTTGCAGATACCAGTACCTCTGCAACACAAACATTTTACGTGTAAAACTTTAGTTAGCACATTTAGTGTATTATTGATATTAATTATGTAATGCCTGATAAATTGAAGCATTAAATTGTCGAAAAGTATTCAAATAAATCATTATTACTAAGGATATTTATTTGTCAGGTTTCCTTTTGGGTGAAATATCTGGTTCATCGTTTGTTAAATGTAAAGAAGGTCATGAACTATCATGTGTGATCATCTGGTAAAATTTTACAAAAATAAATCATGGGAAAGAACATATGCAGCGTTGCATACACACATACTAACTGGTGTTAATTTATTCTAGCGTATAACGCTTTACTTGAGTAGCATGCATTCAGTTTGGCTTTTATTCTCAATTTTGTTGAGAAAATCATTGTGTTGGTGTCATTTACAGGGTTTTTACCTATAAAATTTAGTGAGGTTTCGAAGGCGCACCGCTGAAGACTGTAAATTTGACTATACCATTACTTTAGATTGCACCGTTCAGGTGTCTCATGTTTCTCGACGAAATATGTTGACGGGTTGGAACGTGTTTTACCTTCTGTTTATGTTTTCTTTGGCATATCCCTCTGGTGTTTTCTCATGTCTTTTGATTTTTTAACAAGGCTTTTAGAGAGATTTGTTGGTCTCATGGCAATACAATTACGTATATTTCCTGGAATAGTGTTTGAATTTTGCCTGGAGTTCATTTAGTCATTTTTCAGAATTTTGGAACTCCTTTCAGTTGCTTTATCTAAGTCATATAGGTGTTTTTTGTTGATGCTGAAATTTATTTGCTGCTAGGATCCGTCAAATCCTCGATTGGTTACAAATCTTCGAATATTGCACCGAGTGCTCCATTGGCTAATGGCGCTTCTGAACTTGAAAATTTAAACCTTTCGCCGGAATCATACATATTGCAAACCAATTCATTGGATTCCGATGGGCGCGCTGGTCGTTTGATGCTGTCACCCGACGTGGCCAACATATCGACCTCTCCTAATTATGGACCACTGGATCGTGGGACGTCTTCATCTCTGTCTTATGGTTTTACAACACATAAACTTATGCAAATGAATTCGTGTCCTTTTCCCGACAAAATGGCTGTCGAACGCATTTCTTTTACTGCTGCTGATGACGATATTACTAACGCCCATTACCTTGCTGATGAACCAAATGACTTCGGCCCGATGTCTGTTTCGCGACAATTGGTGGATCCCCTGTTTTGTGATGTGGTTACCTCACCTATTTTAGATGCATCAGTTACAGATGCCATCGCAAGTTCTCCTGTTCTTGAGAATAATGCATGTGTTTCCAGTGATCAATCTAGTAAGTGTTAACCTGGAGTTAAATTTTATTTTTTATCGTTCTTTTATATATTCTTTTCTAACAAAGACATGCATTCTGATGATTTATTGGAATAGTGTTAGAAGCTGTAACTCTTTTCAAATTTATTAGAGTGTGGAGGAATAATGTTTTAGTCTAATCTACGGGATCCTATTTTCGAAATTTGGCGGTAGAACTTCGTCGCATATGAATGTAAGCATGCCCTAATGATGTCTATCCAAAAAATGATTAGACCAAATATTTGGTATCAGTTTGCTATATTTTGAATCAAAAGAGCTACCCTGCCAGTTTCAGTGGAGATTGATGGTAGTGACTGGTTGCTTGATCCCAGCTACGTTAAAGATCATTATTTTTTGTACTAAAGCCAAACGAACTCTAGTAATGCAAATCTTGCCAATAACATGTTTAGAATAAACTTTAGCGCACAGGGTGTCGTGTAGCTGGATTACAAATATCAGCTACTTGTATCATCAAAATCTTTGAACGTGTGAATATTTACATATGCGTACGGAAGCACATAGATATTACGTGAAAAAGGCTATTTGATGAAGTAATTTTTAAAATCACCGTCGGGTGTGTAAAACAGTTCGGAAAGTTTACCTTTTACCTGATCTTGGTTTTGGTAAAGAAGGAAAATTCTGCCCATTTCATCATTTACTTTACTCCGGATCTATTAACCGTTATTTGTGACTATATGCTTTTTTTGACAACTGATCACGCTTAATTTGAAAAACTGGTAACTTAAGTAAGTATGCTTGCTTAAGCCAGTTAATTTTCTTTTAACTGCCTGATTATTTAGCTATTACTTTCGATTCACCAGATTGGTTTGCATCACGTATGCAGACATCTTTATAAACGTTAATCGAATCAAATTAAAAGAATTTTTTTTCAATTTAGGTGAATATTCTTAAAACGACGCACACTGAAAACGTTACTTATTTATCCGTCCTACATTTTGCATACAAAAATCCCTGTTGATCGAACAGAATGCACCCGATCGGAATTTATGCAAGATTCACCAACATGATATTTTACAAGTATGTATTAGGTGTTGCGAACCTAGTAACAAATTATTTCAATTGTGACCAGAAGGATGAACCAAAGACAGCATGAACAGAAAGTATAATCTCATGCACATTCGTTCCGTGCTTACTGGCGACTCATCAGTAGGAGCCGGTATTACGCCCTTTAACCACTATATATTTGGTAGAAGAATGTGGAATAATAGGACGATACAATCTCCTAGACGAATGTGTAAACCTGCAGTAGAGTAGCTAACATCGTATAGTCTCGACAATGCGACTTCAGCGCAAAAATCACTCTATATAATATATATATATATATATATATATATATATATATATATACTATATATATATATATATATATATATATATACCGAGTCTGTAAATGATAATAACATTTTGGCTATTGTGTCAGTAATCGATACTAACATTATAGTACCAAAAATGTACATTGTACTAACACTTATGGTTTACGAGTCGGAACATGGTACCAACATGATGGATATCAATTTATGCTATAGTTCACCGAAATTGAGAAATACAACTATTTCTGAACACCTGTTACTCAAGTAAATCCATACACTCTGGCCTTGATCGATATCAGTTATCACATTTCGCGGTAGCATGACATCATTAAATTCAATATATAACAATTAAATACTATTTTTTAATTATTATTATGTGTTTTATCTTCCTACTATATATATATATATATATATATATATATATATATATATATATATATATATATATATTATTACGCCCTTTAACCACTACATATTTGTGTAGGAGTAAGTGGGATAATAGGACGATACAATCTCTAAATTAGGGCGTAAGAGTGGCTCCTACTGAAGAGTTGCCCGTAAGCACGAAGCAAATGTGCATGAGATTATACTTTCTGTGCATGCTGTCTTTCGACTATCCTTCTGGTCCCGACTGAACTAATTTGTTACTAGGTTCCGCACCAAACAGAATTTAACATGATACTTTATTCAGCTGGCTAAAAATAACAAAAGAAAGTAATAATATGCGAGCATATAGCAAATCTAGCCATCCGTTGGTCCATCATCCACAGTCATTCAGTCTTATCGACAACAAATAGACGTTGAAATATCTGCACAAACGACATCAGTATCATCATTAACAGCGCTCGAAACTGCTCATCTAGAAAAGCGATTAATACGTGCGCATACATATCTTGCGTTGTCACTAATATAACACATGAGCACAGCTTATAAATACTTTGATACAAACCCAAATTATACATGGACAAATTTTTATTTCATACAGTAGCTCAAAAAGTGAAAGCCTGAATAAACCACAATATACCTGATCCTTGTTTAGGCTACCAAATTCATTTCTTTTAATTTAATATTTTTAATTTTTCTATCTCGGCATCTATTACCGGGTAATAAATAAAAGGAAAACAAAAAATTAAGAAAATCATCTAACTAATGACAGACAATGGTAATACTGTAAGGAAAGATAATATTCAGCTTAAAAATTCAGCAATATGGGTTGTACTAATTGTGGAACTAATTGATATAACTAAATAACAGGAAATATATGCCACAATTTGGATGTGTCCTTTAAAAGTAATCCTAAAATTGATGATCAATTGTTTTATTTATAAAGTCACGTATAAGTTAATCTTCCCACTATTGTTTAGTGATGTGCATCACATGTAACTTAGCAATTTTACCACCACTGTTTCCTGCAAAATACCATATTTTGACTGTTTTGCAATAGGTTTCATATCGTAAGATTTGCCTCTTCTAAAAATAAACGAAACAGTTAAAATCAAATTTCTACACTTGCTTTATTATTTGCTTCGCTTTTGGTGTTATGAGACTTGGACTGATTAAGTTTTTCCGGGATTGGGCATCAAAGTTTCTTAATTGAAAAATTTGAACTGTTGAGATAATAACCTTATTAGCCTAAACAATGCTCCGCGTAATTGTGTAACACCCAGCCACGAACAAATTTTATTCTTTTATAGCACAATCCGTCGAAAGGATAATTACATAACCTAAGGCATTACTCATTTATACACTGAGTATTAACACTACCTAACCACGTACCTACCTTCAAACACACATAAACTCGAATGTCAGTACAAAATTCACCATAAACCACTCGTACGATTCCCTTACCTAAATATAAGCGAAACGGGAAAACCAGACTATAACTCATGAAAATGGACAACCGTGAAAATTATAACTGAAGATATGTTTTTTTACTGGATGATGTTTTCTAAATAAATTGTCCGTTTTATCCACAAACAACTTACTCTCAAATATTGAATGCATTTCCCCAAAAAATATATTCATTTATACATGTAAATGGGTTTATTATTCGTTGACTCCTAACGATGCCTATAATGGATTTTTTTAAAATAAATGCCTTCTTTAAAAAAAACCATATATAAATATGGAATTATATACGAGCTGAATTAACTTCTTAAAAAATACTATAACTTGTTTTGTTATGATGTATTTACTACCAACAGATCGTAACTTATCCTCGACGACAGAGCGTGTAGATTCGAAACCAGATGTCGAAAAGCAACAAGCTTCATCGCCTTCTACTGCTGTTTTGTCAGTGTCTCCAGGAGTTCGTAAAGATGCTTCAAATGGACTTGGTCACATGAGCACCACTGGTAGCAGTACTCTTCGTGTGAAGCGCCTGCGTATATCAAAACTAAATTTATTCTCTTCTGGCCGAGGCTACAGTGCACCCAAAATTGTTGATGCATCATCTGCACAAAATTCAGACGCACACAAATCACGACATCATCATTATCAGCAGCAGTTACATTCAAATAGACCAGCTGTAACACGCATTGGCAGACATAGCAATAGCGAAGCTGCAATTACATTAGAGTCGGAAGTCGACGAGTCTCAGTCTTCAGCTCCATTTAGTGGGTTTGGTTTTTTGTTTTTATTAATCATGTTACTAATAATTAATAGTAACAAGTAATGTTGCTCTAAAATAAAAATTTCAA
>JAQBSW010005107.1:0-61012 GCA_029291075.1 Eudiplozoon nipponicum | reverse complement strand
AGAGATTTTTCGTTTATCTTCACAGTCGACTTCCAAATTTTACCTGGATTTATCTGTCGTTTATTTATTGCGCGTGCTAAAAATTGTTTCGGCTTGCTCTACCTTTTTACTATTCGATTTATTAGTGATAGTATAATGCCATGTTAGTTGTGTATCCACCACCAGAAATGTCTAAAAAAACTGCCAATGAATTTCAATTGAGTTATACATTTCCTTGATTATTAAAGTTTATCGAACTGAAAATTTTTGTTCCTTGTGCGTCGAATATACCGAAGCGTTTCTAAATAGTTCAACAGTTTACAACTTATTTGTTAATATTTAACCTAATTATATGAAAAATCCTGGTTGCTTTAATTGCATTTATTTAAATAACAATGCGAGTGATACCATTTCTTCTGGTGTCATAAGGTTGACCGAGGAATATTTAAATGTCAATTATTTACATTACAATAGTATTTGAACGTTGTTCAAATAAAAAATTTTCCGCGGGAGAGCAATCCTTTTTCCTGTATAATACGAATATATAGACATTAAATAGCGAATAAAAATGCCTTGTCACCTTGTCACCAACGCACGAACACTTTAATTTCAAAACATTTTAACGAAAAAGCACCTGACCGACCGCTTAAAACTAATATTAGGAACAGTAAAATAACTAGTTCCAAACCATACACTTGTGCATGAGAGCGGTAGACTGAAGACAGAAATGGAAATTTTGACCTTAATGATTCGTTTCAAAATACGTTTCACAAACATGAGAATTTTTTGGAACTGAAATGTAAAAATGAAATAATTTAACTTGGTATAAGTATTTCGTTTTCGTGCTACCACTTCAAATACACGTTCAACAGTGACTGGAATTGCTCTCAAAATATGTTGAAACACCCAAATACTAGAAGAAACGGTTTAGCGAAAGAAGAGTAAATGATTTTACATTTTGATTGAGACAAAGCAAATTAGACATGACCAAGGTATGCTTCGAGCACATTTGAAAATGGAAACATGCCAAAAAACCGTGTAAAATCTACAACCTATATTAGTATATCAAGTTTGCGAGCATGAAGTAAAAACCAATCCTATTTGACGTCAAGCTCGCAAACTTGACTTAAAGATTTGTTACCACCACCCGCGCAATCAATGATTGTTTAATTTTATTACCTATATATGTGGCGAAAGCTGCAAAATGTTAATGTTCGTGACTGCATAGAAATTTTGCAGCCGACATTTCCAGTCAAGTACAATGTATGCGAGACTACTAGAGGTGAGAGCCACATATCTAATTTTGCTTTCCATATATATATGCATTGCGGTTTGACCCTCGCTAGTCAGTTTGCCATCGTACTCTGATGATGATCATGGAAGGTCGAAACGCTTCAGTGCGTTGCGACTGGCGGTAGTTTTGCTATATTGTGTGACGACTGGTTAAATACAATGGGATTGGTGTTTACTTCAAGCTCGCACACTTGATTTAAAGACATTATATGATGTTAGCTCTACTACTGCAATTTTACACATTCGTTTACGAGATTGTCCCATATAACTCGCCAACAAAGTATAGTTGTTATAGTACGTAATACCGGCTCCTACTGATGAGTCACCCGTAAGCACGAAACGAATTTACAAATGAGATTAAACTTCCTGTTCATGCCGTCTTTAGTTTAACCTTCTTGACATATTTGAAGTAATGTTCTGCTAGACGCTCAAAACCTACTACATCACTACATATTATTAGTTTGAATTTCAGTCAATCTATAAGGCTGCGAGTTATTAATTTACTGAGAATCAATAAAAGCAACCAGAAGTTTAATTTTGAATCGGACTTTTCAAAAATTCTTAGTGTCCAATCGCAGAAAATGTTATGAATAGGAACTAAAATCATTTCCAATATTATGTATACTTATGTAAATTGAAACTTCTTTTGTTAATTGAAATATAACTACCTAATCTATTATTATATTGTGCTTAAATCAGCTTAAATATTTAGACAACAAAGCATTGAAGCCTAGGTCATTGCCATTTTTGTGAAGGAAGCGTAAATTTTCATGTATATTATGCATACCACTTATTCCGGAAAAATATTGCTTCAGTTCATAAAGTATTTCTTTGTTAATTCTCAAAAAATAGATGCTGTCATTCAAATACGACACAAGTTAGTGTTTGCGTAAAAAATTGTAATTTGCAGTTATAAATTCAGCATTTTGCCATTTTTAGCAATCAAATATTGATTTTCGCAAACACGTATGGCGTTTATCGTAATCTGAAATAAACTCCTAAGAAGCGTTTGCTGTTTACATTTACTTCTAAAGGTGAAAGCCGGGATTGCGGGCATCTCGGGTCACCTTATAAATCTCTGTTTCTCCAACCATTGAATGAGTAAATGGCGCATCGCAAACAAATAATGCAGCGATTGAAGTAAATCTTAGAATATAAAACATTGCTATCATGAATGTTCTAGGAGTTTTCGCAGTTTATGTTTAGTCCTGTGGTTGATTTCCTGACGCTCCCAAATCACATATGGCACAGAGCTCCAACAACTCCAAAGAGCAATGCTGAGTGCTTGGACTGCACGTGGCGGATCTGTCGTTTGTAAGCTCCTTAAAAGCTTTGGGAGCCAAATCGCCTAATAAAATGAGAAGTCTTAATCGGAGTTCTTGATCGGCTGGTGGACATATCCAAAAATGAAATAGGCTTCAGAAGGAACAGCAGGATTTATTAACTTCCTGTGACCTTACATAACACCCAAGGCTCTGCGTGGGCTAGATGGGAAACTCGCACCATTAGCCAAATTATATTTTGACATCGTTCGTTACTCTTTCGTAAAGAATTAATGAATACGTTCATGAAGTTGGCTTGTCGCTTCACTGTACTTAAATTAAGTAAAGTTTATGTTCTTTATTAAGCAGCCCTACGTATTGAAGCTGTGCTTTCATTTTTCCATAAACACGGTTAAATCCTCATACTGAATAAACAATTAAATACTTCTTTATCGCCTTCTCCATAAAAAGGCTAAAACATTTGTATCTTGATGCACATAATTGTAATATATGTAGATTCATAATCGATATATTGAGTTATTTTGTTAAAAGGAAATATTTGGTTGTTACAGGATGAGTACGTACCTAGAAAAGGTGTACCCGAATCCTTACCTGAAATATTTAAAACTAATGCTTTGAGGATGACCGATTTTGAGACTCACAGTCACTTGACTGCAAATAGCATTGATAGTTCCACAAAGTGCATACAATTTAATTCATATTGACATTATTTTATATCGAGTGATGCCTGGCATACAATAAGTGTCAGAAAGGTGGCCTTCCGACTTCTATTTTTAGGTGTGAATACAATGGGTAATCAGTCCAAGAGTGAAGACGATACTCCGCTTGTTTGACGCCATCATTTTGGATTCGTTTCGTAATTGACTTGAGCAGAATATAGTATCGTTCGAAATAATCGGGACGGACGTAGTTTCGTTTATGCGGCAGGCTCAAGAACTTTCCAATTTTTAACGAAACACGACCGCGCTTTAATTCACGAGACATATGGTCAATTCGGTAGCAGATGTCGTCGTCCTCCGCACCCCAACCCCAATAGAAATTAGAGTAACCGTTTACTTTCGTAAAAGCAGGCAGTTTGAAGGCCACCACACCACCAAGTATCATAGTGTAAGGCAACTTCCAGTTGAATTGGCTTACATTGGACGAAATGTGGGTCACATCGAATTTCGCCTCGCATCGGTAGGGCGTTTTTGCGTCGATTGGCAGTAAATCAGTGTCGTGAAAAATGATACAGCCGAAAATGTAGCGTTTTGCCACCTCTAGGAAGCCGGCATTATTTATCAGGCCTTTGTTGAAGGGGGCGTCGTCTCCAAGTTGTTCCACAAGAAACACACGATAGCAGAATTGCCGTGTTTGGTTTTGTAAAATTATCAGCAAATTGTGCAACATCGTATAAAACTGTTGATAGCGTCTGCGAAATGGCACTAAAATTACCAAGTTGTCGTTGTCTGAGCAATTCGACCTTCTGTGAGTGTGAGACATGCGCCAGAAGTCGCCATTCATCGGCGCCTACAATAAGACCAACATAGGGCAAGAATGCAAGTCCTAGAGACAAAATAATGTATACTGTAAAGAATATTTAATGCTGATTATTAATCAGAATATTAGAATATAAATTGTTCATTTAAGCTGTTTTCATGTAAGCAAAGTAAATTTCAAACTGTTTGTTGATTTATGCGGGCGCATGTGTACACGTGAGGGTACATCATTAATTATGTATTTTTATCCTCGTCTGTCCCCAAAAATTGACTGCTAAGTAAACCGTGTATTTAGGTTAAATTGGGGTATGGCGAAACCTGGAATTTACAAGTTTGTAGCATATGAATACCACATTTCTATTCGAATTTAACAATAATTGACTGCGCGAGTGGCGGTAACAATTATTTTAATCAAGTTTGCGAGCTTAAAGTAAACACCGATTCCATTGTATTTAACCAGCCGTCGAACAGGTTAACAAAACTACCGCCAGTCGCAACGCACTGACGCGTTTCGACCTTCCATGATCATCATCAGAGTACGACGGCAAACTGACTAGCGAGGATCAAACCGCATTGCATATATATGGAAAGCAAAATTAGATATGCGGCTCTCACCTCTAGTAGTCTCGCATACATTGAACTTGACTGGAAATGTCGGCTGCACAATTTCTATGCAGTCACGAACATTAGCTGTTTGTAGCTTTCGCCACACACATATATATATAGACAACACAATTAAACAATAATTGATTGCGCGGGTGGTGGTAACAATTCTTTAAATCAAGTTTGCGAGCTTAAAGTAAACACCAATTCCATTGTATTTAACCAGTCGTCGAACAGAATAACAAAACTACCGCCAGTCGCAACGCACTGACGCGTTTCGACCTTCCATGATCATCATCAGGTACGACGGCAAACTGACTAGCGAGGATCAAACCGCATTGCATATATATGGAAAGCAAAATTAGATATGCGGCTCTCACCTCTAGCAGTCTCGCATACATTGAACTTGACTGGAAATGTCGGCTGCACAATTTCTATGCAGTCACGAAATTAACTGTTTGTAGCTTTCGCCACATAGATATATAGTAGACAATACAGGTAAACAATAATTGATTGCGCGGGTGGTGGTAACAATTCTTTAAATCAAGTTTGCGAACTTGATGTAAATATCAATACCATTGTATTTAATTAGTCGTCGAACAACATAGCAAAACTACTGTCAGTCGCACGCACTGATACGTTTCGACCTTCCATGGTCATCATCAGAGTACGACGGCAAACGGACTATCGGGGATCAAACCGCATTGCATATACATGGAAAGCAAAATTAGATATGCGGCTCTCACCTCTAGAAGTCTCGCATACATTGAACTTGACTGGAAATGTCGGCTGCACAATTTCTATGTAGTCACGAACAATAACTGTTTGTAGCTTTCGCCACACACATATATGGAGACTGCACAATTAAACAATGTTCGATTTCGCGGGTGGTGGTAACAATTATTTAAATCATGTTTACGAGCTTGAAGTAAAAGCCAATTCCATAATATTCAACCAGTCGTTGAACAACATACATAACTACCGCCAGTCGCAATGCACTGACGCGTTTCGACCTTCCATGATCATCAAAGTACGACGGCAAACTGACTAGCGAGGATCAAATCGCATTGCCTATATATGGAAAGCAAAATTAGATATGCGGCTCTCACCTCTAGCAGTCTTGCACACATTGGACGTGACTGGAAATGTCGGCTGCACAATTTCTATGCAGTCACAAACATTAACTGTTTGTAGCTTTCGCCACATAGATATATATATATATATATATATATATATATATATATATATATATATATATATATATTAACAATACAGTTAAACAATAATTGATTGCGCGGGTGGTGGTAAAAATTCTTTAAATCAAGTTTTCAAGG
This sequence comes from Eudiplozoon nipponicum, assembly GCA_029291075.1. Classification (NCBI taxonomy): domain Eukaryota; kingdom Metazoa; phylum Platyhelminthes; class Monogenea; order Mazocraeidea; family Diplozoidae; genus Eudiplozoon; species Eudiplozoon nipponicum. Next base: position 55,042 of record JAQBSW010005107.1, on the reverse strand, counting down.
TTAAAGTAAACACCGATCCCATTGTATTTGTCCAATGTACTTAAAATAATATCCAACAATTATATACATAAATACATATATATATATATATATATATATATATATATATATATATTCTTTATGATGTCCATTCCTTTTTAATTTAACAGTATTCTTATAATTAGGAAAACACAAATAACAAAGTGGATAAAGGCCATTTATTTCGTGAATACTAATCATCTCTTATACAATCATACATATTTATACATTTTGGGTTTTCAATTGATTATGCTAGTGGTAACAAATCTGACTCGTTTTTACTGCTGTTTCTTGTTTTGACTAGTTGGTGAGTGTGTATGCGTTTGTGTTTGTGTGTATGCGTGTTTGCATGTAAAGGTCATTCTCGCAGTATTGCGAAGTGATGTCTGAGATCTGGTCATTATTGTTTTGATAGCTTGAGAATTAACCATTTGTGCGCATTGTTCACTGTTACATATACAAGTGCTATTTTTCCCAGTATAGTTGATCGTTTCACCTCGTTGCGCAAAGTTTTCACGTGGTAACAACGCCAGTGTTGATTGCAGTGTTAAACGCTCACATTGTTTGGAGACTTCTGTCATCGTATGCGCCTCTGTTATTTCCACTTCAGTTTGTTGCCAATCCGATTGTACGTTTGTTGATTCTAGTCGAGGGCCTGTTTGTTCTTGGCTGGATACTAGTAGATTGTTGTTGAATTTTGTTATTCTTGGCCAGTCGATAAGAATATCATGTTGATGAAACTTTTGAATATTAAGGTCAGGTGCTTGTTGTTTTATGTAAAGGGCTTCATAGATAAATAATAATTTTTCTGATTTTGCTTTATGTAGAATTGTGAAATTGGTCGAATTGACAGGGTGCCCCGTTGCCAATATATGATCGGAAATAGCTGATTTTCCTGACGGTGGCAAGCCTTTGTTAATCAATTTCTGTGGCAAATGTTGCTGGATTCTGCTTATCAATTGCTTCTTCGTACGTCCGATATATGTGCTACCGCACATACATGAGAATTTGTAGACTATGAATGATTTGGAGAGAATTGGCAATTGATCTTTGGCATCCAACCTCATGATTCTCTGTGTACTAAATGTCATATTAACTTTAACACTGGGAAAGTTGTCCTTAGTTATTCTATTCAGCCGCCGTGCAATTATTGAGGCTGGTACGTCGCCTCTAAATGGTAAGTTTAGGAAAACCTGCTTGACGGTATCCTCTCTAGTACGAATCTGCCGTGGTCTGATGTTGACATCAATGAAACGCTCTGGGTAGTTGTTCATTAGCAAAATTTTCCTGAGGTAGCCCAGTTCTTCCTCAATCTTGTGTTCAGAGCAGATCTTCCTGATTCTGTTTGCTAGGTTGTTTACTAAGTTTCTTTTGTGGGATTTTGGCACACTGCTGTTGTAGTGAATGTATTGTCCGGTGAAAGTGGATTTTCTATGTATGGCCAGTGTCAAATCTCCGTTTGCTTCTCGAGTGAGTTTGATGTCAAGGAAGGGAAAACTGTCGTCTTTCTCTACCTCGAGAGTGAATTTGATGTCTGGATCGACTCCATTTGCTTGTTTGAGGATTTCGGAAGGGTCTGCTGCTTCTGAGATGAACAACAAGATATCATCTACATACCTTTTGTAGAGTGCGCACTGGTCAATTATACCTTTTAGGCTCGTTTTTTCCAGGTGATACATGTATACATCTGCCAGGAGGGGTGCGATGCAACTTCCCATAGCTACACCATTGATCTGGCGGTAGTATATCCCTTCGAATGTAAATTGCACGTTTTTAGTACATGCTAATATGAGGTCTTTGATGTCATTGGTGTCTATAGGGAAGTCAAAAAACTCATTTTTGATGAGGTCACACAAGATCTCCGTTGTCTTATCCAGTGGTATGTTTGTAAATAAGGATGAGACGTCAAGCGAGACCATTTTATTCTGTAGGATGTTCTTCCCTTCAATTCATTTGCTAGTTCGAAGGAGTCCTTGATAGTGTTTGCGTTTATGATGCTCCGTATTGGTTCAAGTAGTTTGCAGAGAAACTTGGCTGGTTTATGTTGTGGAGCGTTGATCATTGACATAATGGGCCGCATCGAAGGAGCTCCTGAGGCTGTCACGGCTTTATGAGTTTTTGGTTTGCCGTACAATCTTGCGGTGTTTGTTCCGACTGGTTTTGCTTTTTGGATGTCTTCTGTGAGTTTTGATCTAATCTCGGAGTCAGCCATCGATGTTAGAACATGTTTTTCCATCTTTTTCAAAATTGCATTAATTCTTGATTCGATGTTCGTTGAATCATCTTTCTGTTTGATGTCATGCTTAAATTTAGATTGATCATTTATTATATCGTTCATGGCCTTCCTGTAAGCGTCGGCTTCAAGTATAACAATTCCTGATCCTTTTTCGGGTGTGGCAAGTCGTATGGATTTGTCTGATTGGAGTTTTCTGAGTTCGTCTATGTGCTGTTTTGTGATGATTTGGCTGCCTTTGAATTCCTTCTTGTATTGTTCTAGTGCGCTTACTATCTCAGCTTTCAGTCCTTGTCCATTGAATGCATGTGGGGCGGTGTCTTTCGTTAAGTCATTGTAGAAATTTTCCGTTCCAGCCTGAATGTCAATAATGTCACGTTCACTTAGGTTTTTCTTGACTACGCAGAATTTTGCTCCTAAGGAGAGTAATTCTTTCTGGTGTTTTGACAAGATCACTTTTTAATAAAAGCGTCTGGGTTCGTAGGAAATTTTGATTGCGTAGGAAATTTGTCCAGATCTCTCGTGAGGTCCTTGGTTTCTTTGTCCGCTGTTATTTTCATCAGTGTTTCTATCTTCTTTGTGAAAGCGGTGTATTCGCCGTCGTTCAGTCTTGCCATTTGACAACCCAGTGATTGAATGATGCTCTCAGCATCTTGCAGTTTTGATTGGTTGTCCTCGATACCATTGAGCAATAAGCGACTTATAAGTTTATTCGTCGGTTTTTGGTTATTTCTTCTGCACTGCTTGAGGAATCGTTTTGGCACAACATCTGATTCTAAACACGATTTGAAGAACTTAATTCTTTCTAGAAGTTTGGCACAAGTACAGTTGGCTGCAATATAAGTGTTTAGTTCCTTAGAATTTAGTTCCTTTAGCAATTGATAAGCAGAATCCAGCACCATTTGCCACAGAAATTGATTAACAAAGGTTTGCCACCGTCAGGAAAATCAGCTATTTCCGATCATATATTGGCAACGGGGCATCCTGTCAATTCGACCAATTTCACAATTCTACATAAAGCAAAATCAGAAAAATTATTATTTATCTACGAAGCCCTTTACATAAAACAACAAGCACCTGACCTTAATATTCAAAAGTTTCATCAACATGATATTCTTATCGACTGGCCAAGAATAACAAAATTCAACAACAAACTACTAGTATCCAGCCAAGAACAAACAGGCCCTAGACTAGAATCAACAAACGTACAATCGGATTGGCAACAAACTAAAGTGGAAATAACAGAGGCGCAAACGATGACAGAAGTCTCCAAACAATGTGAGCGTTTAACACTGAAATCAGCACTGGCGTTGTTACCACGTGAAAACTTTGCGCAAAGAGGTGAAACGATCAACTATACTGGGAAAAATAGCACTTGTATATGTAACAGTGAACAATGCGCACAAATGGTTAATTCTCAAGCTATCAAAACAACAATAATGACCAGATCTCAGACATCACTTCGCAATACTGCGAGAATGACCTTTACATGCAAACACGCATACACACAAACACAAACGCATACACACTCACCAACTAGTCAAAACAAGAAACAGCAGTAAAAACGAGTCAGATTTGTTACCACTAGCATAATCAATTGAAAACCCAAAATGTATAAATATGTATGATTGTATAAGAGATGATTAGTATTCACGAAATAAATGGCCTTTATCCACTTCGTTATTTGTGTTTTCCTAATTATAGAATACTGTGTTAAATTAAAAAGGAATGTTTATATAATATAAAAAAATAAATAAATATATATATATATATATATATATATATACGCTGAAAAAAGGTATCATGGCAGTATTTAATCGGTTTGAGAAAATGGTCAATTAACTGAAGATTAGTTGCGCGGGCAGTGAAAATATTTAAATTAAAACAAGTTTGCGATATTGATATAGACATTAGTCCTTTTTTATACATACGTTTGTAAGTATAAACTAAGAATTTTATAATGTAGTAAAGACCATTCATCCAGTGGACAGGTTTCGTCCCTATAATAAATCTATCGCGTACTGTTCAGAAATTTTCGCGCTGAATTCTGGATAGAATGTGATAAATTACCAATAAGGATGAAACTGGTCTACTGATTGAAATGCCTTTTCAGCACTATACAATGCTTAGTTTATACTAAAAATGTATGCAAATAAAGAGTCAGGCATTTATATCAAGATTACAACCATGAGAAATTGCGTAACAGTAGACAGGCGTGCTGTGCGCAAGATTAAATTCGTTAAAATTTATATGGGAGTTATGTAACTCGACCTTGATCACTTAAGTTCAGCTATTGCATGTATTTTAAATGTTTGGTTAGCTTCTGTCGCAAATCAATAGTAGTTGGCACCTCATTCGATAGATCGAACCAAAGAGCTAGACACTGTCCGTCATGATAAACCTATTTCCATGATTACTGGGGGTGAGGGTGAATTCATAAAATACCTGGTAGGGATTAAATGATTCAAGTTTAGTATTTGAATTAGATAAAGTCCAATACATTTTCAAATTAAATTCTCCAACTTGGCCATAATTATTGCTTAATGGAAATACCTAGCAGGAATTCGACCATTTTTCTTTTTAATACTTGACGCTTTTATAACGAAAATGGTTTGTCAATCTAATTTACATATTTTAATTCAAAAATACATCTGGACTGTCTTCAGGCTCATGACAAAGAAGCCTAAAGACGACCCTGAAATATTCGGGATGAAGATACGGTCAGTGGACGAAAAAGTCCAGTTTTGCACAATAAAAATAAGTTAATATATATCAATACTTTGTCGCGGGCAACAATTAATTAAAAAGTATATATGTATGAAATTTAGCCCAAACAACTTTGTCCAGGGCTATAAAATTGACTGTGGGATTCAAAATTTGTTGTCAACTATGTAATTTGTGCGAGAAAACAGTCAAAACTGAAGATGCGTAGCTGAAATTTACAGAAGATTACAATGTATTCAAGATTGCTGAAACTAGAGCTGCGTGCATTTTTATCCAAATCTATGTTTACAAGGTGGTTGACTTATCTGTAATCAATCTGCTGTCGGCTTGGATGATGAGAATGAGAGGAGGAATTGCGTAAGAACGTGCGATCGACCGTAATTTTACTTTTCTTTGTGACTGGATGAATAAGATGGGATTGGTCATTATCGTAAATTTGTAAGCCAGAACTAAAAAATTATTCTAAATATATTTTATTCTAATTTGTTTTACACGGGTACCTGATAGTAATTTTCTTAGCTAGACAGCTAATATATTTCATCATAAGAAAAACCCATTGTTTTCATTGAGTAGATAATGACGTTCAGTATTGATGATGGCTTAAATTTTATATGAATAGTATAAGTTCAATAAGAAAATTTCGTAGATACAAGACCAATAGTTGGGATTTTAACACATGGATCTTCCTTTAAATCAAGGAAGCAAGCCTGAAATAAACACCAATCCGATTGTATTTATCCAGTCAGCAAATCATTTAGTAAAACTCCCATCAGTCACACATATTGACGCGCTTCGACCTTTCAAGATCATCATCAGAGTACGACGGTAAACTGATTAGCATGGATCAAACCGTAATGCATATGTATGGAAAGCGAAATTGAAAATGCTGCTCTCACCTAAAGTAGACTCGCATACATTGGGAAAGACTGGAAATATCGGATGCACAATTTCTATAAAGTCACGGACATTATCAGTTGTTAGTAAGTATTAGGTGTTGCGAACCTAGTAAAAAATTAGTTCAGTTGTGACTCGAAGAATAAACCAAAGACAGCATGAACGGAAAGTATAATTTCATGCACATTCGTTTCTCCGCAACATACAGTATTTAACAATTACCAGTTGTTATGGTAGTTTTCGCCACACACCTATAAAAATAGACGCGGAAATTAGCTAATGAGCGCAGATTATAATTTTGTGATAAGTAAATATTTATTGCAAAAGGCTAAATTTAATTGAACTGTCATTGATAACCATTATTGACGGAAAAATTATGAAATAGAAAGAATTATCACGCAAACCATGACATTGGTGTTTAATCTGTATCTGAACAATGAAGTCGATAAATGATGTGTATTTACACATTTTCATACATACGCCAAATGCACTCTTAGATTTACTTATGGATATGTACAGGCATACATACATAAATGCACAAATACATACATACATAGAAGCATAAATGTTTATGCATATACTTATTAAGTAAAATGATAAAAAATGAAATTTAAGTATACAAATACAGTTAGTATGAATGGAAACTTGCTTGTTCCAACATTCCACTTTATATTTGATCTTCTGACCAACAATATTTATTACTTCAAGACCTGAAATTATACATTAATAAAAAACCACATCCCCAGAGGGCATATTTTCTGCCACATCTGTTAAATTGCCATCTTGCTTCAGTAGAGGTGAAGGAAGGCAGAAAGGCGTCAGTGCCTGTGAAAGGGACCGGTTAGATAAAATCAGATTTTTATTTATCTAAAACTCGCGAACTTGAATTAACAAGTTAGTATTACCAAACAAACGCACAATATAAGCATATTTAATTGTATAACATTTATACGCACGGATGCAAAATTTTGTCTGCAGTATTCATTTAAATTTAATCTATCGTGTTCTGTTGCAAAATATCATCGTAAATAAGTCAGCTGCGAAGAACATATTATGAAGAGTAAAGGACACGACTGACAATGAAATTTTATACATTATCATAAAGGCAATATATCGGCATCCTGCCCTATTCTAAAAATATTTTCCAAAGACAATGCCTTTCAGAAGTACATAAAGTGAAGCAATTTGTTTATGTGCTGGGTTCTTCATAAGCCATTTCGTGCATCAATTGAAAAGATATTTAGAAGTATCTATTCAATTGGAAAATAATAGAAAAAAAAATTTTGGCGAGCCGTTTTCCACTTAGAATCCTATCAAAATAGGTAGTATAAAATTTCAAGTTTCAAAACATAGTATTAAAATAATGAATACCTTAAACTGGGTTAACGTAAATATAAACTGTCCACAGACAAAAGCATATTTAAGCCTATGCTAATTTTTCTTGTAGAATTTTAAAGATTATCAAAACTACGTTTAAACTATTTGCACAACTTAGCAAAACCAGTGAAGCTATTTGTCTTATCTCAATTATCTTTATAGCGCAACAGAATGATAAATAGTCGCGAAGAAATCAAAATAATGAAGTAAGAAAATTTTGGCAACGCACGCGCAATCACTAATTGTACCATTGAAAGACTTGCATAGCCATACCAAAGGCTCAAAAAATGTCTTGATCCTGGTATTAATGTTATTATACAGCCTATATGCCAAACATCTACCATAAAAGAGGGATTAATATGAAAAAAAACTGGATTCAGCATTACATAGCTAAAACAATATTTTTCTCTTTCATTCATCCTAGACTGTTTAGTGCGGTAAATGGAAAATTTTAAAAGAAGGATCAAAACACGCGATTTCTTATAACAGAAGATTATTCTGCTATGTAAAACTAAGTTTATAGTTTTCAAGATTTATTTTAATGAATTTTACCAACAATAATGTGATCAATTATACCCTGATTGTATAATGCATATGCATATAATAAAATCTACACAAGTTAAGAGCAAAACGCGAAGTTTGTTTAGCCAAAATTTTGTTAACTATATATTATGTATGATTGGTATTTAGAGTTAAGGTTCAGAATTTATATTTTCTAAAACGTAACTTAAATTTTATTATTTACATTCTATGGGTCCGTCTAAAAGTATAGTTAACATACACCAATATATGAATATAAAACTCGCTTAGGATTATTGCTTGTTATGGAAATATATCAGATTTTTATTTAACTCAAGTAGAAAAGCTATATAGAAAAAAAAATTATTGCCTCCTACCCAACAAATACTTAATAAGTAAAAATTGCACTCTGTTTAATAGACTTTACTCTTGGCTTTAGAAAATTAAGATTAAAAGAAACCAGGTATGTTTATTACATTTTGACTGGAAAACCACAGGTCGCCTATATTTTCGTTGGTTAAAAACGATAAAATTCCGTTATCGAAATCACAATTACATAACAGCAAATTTTTCAAACGAATGAATAATGCATACGGGTTAACAGTTAATTTTTTATGTTGTACAAAATGTCAGAAACTACCAGAGGTATTACTGCGAGTCAAATGTGAATTCTGGTAAAATAATGCTATCGTACGAAATCGTTTGTATTTATGTTTTGTAGTTTAATTCTCCTTGTTCCCTACTATTTTCCAGAGAGTTAGTTCCAGAGTAATTTATTTTTATCACACAGCGTTTTCGAATTATTTTATTAATGATTTATAATTAAATCAATAATTAATTTCAGCAAAAAATTCTGAACTTATTTTGCGCATCTAGTAATTAAAATTATTCATGGACAGCTTATAAAAAACAGGTGTACAAGATTTCAATTTATTAAAATGATATTTTGTCAGTTTTGTTCTCCATGTTTTAAGGTTACTGAAAAAAATATTGTTTACGGTTTAGTGACGGAAACTCAAAGATTTTTTCGCAGACTTATTTTTTGAAGAACTGAAATAGATAATTTTCATTGTATAAAATCGGTTCAAGAGGATGCTCTATGTTAAGCATAATCAAACGTCATAATCCCGCGATGCATTCGATTTGTTTACATGGATTCTACTCATAGAAGAGAGAATGAGAAAGGGAATATACTCACCTCTACGTATCAAACCATTTATATAGTTGGTCAAGTAATTATAGAAAATTAGATCTAACTTAATATGTAGTGTAGAGACGCATTCTCTTACTGAAACGCCAATACACATGGAACGTATGTGTACCTGATATCACACAATCAGACCATACTGACTGGAATATCCTGCTGGTCATATTTGAAATAGATCGTCACATAGTACGTAAAATCGAAGTAGAATGTGTAATTATTACAGGTTTCATTTTTTTGATTTCAAGATGATAAACCAAATATGATAACCGTTGTCGATCGAGGCTATTTTCTAGTGTGGAAACGATGTTAAATAGTTTCGATTTTCAATTATTTTGAAATGTCTTCAATTTCAACACCAGGCTGATTCGAAACATGGTTTAAAACACAGAGATATACAAGATTTCATGATACAAATGTTCCAAATTTTGTGACCAAATGTATATCTATAAGCACACAAAAACACACACAAGCACATGAGCTAAGATGTATTTAAACAATTATTTCACAAATAATTTTAATTTTTGATATTTATGATAGCTAACTTCCGGAGCAGAGAGCAGAAATAGATCAGGAAAAAATTTTTATACACGGAAAAAATAGACGAAATAATGTACAAATTTGGCAATCAAATAAATATAAATATCTGAACGAGACATATTTCTAGAAAAAAAATAGACATGGATCTGAACAAAGCAAAGCCAGGTTGCTGTGAAAAACTGTTTGCGCAAAATGTTCTTTAATTGATCAAGTAATTTTGGTTTTCCAATAAATTAGTAGAGGTTGACGACAAAACTGTTTTTACACGTTGCGTTTCATATGGAAGTTGGAGAAAATTCATTGACAAACGCGCAAGATTATGAAAAACATTACGAAGTGTGTGATGACGATTTGAAAAATGATTGCATTAAAAAACATGTATTGATTTATATGCTAAGTCGGTTATCGATCTCTTATATATTTAATAACATACCATATTATATCGTAGATAGTGGTGTGTTTGACAAGAGTTTTTTTTATTAGAGCATCGCAAGATATAAGCTAGCAAGAATGGCCTAACCCGGATTGGAATTTGTCAAAAAGATTATACATCAAACGAAATTAGTCGATGGCAATATGCGCTCACTCACAATAACCCCAGAATGTTAGCAAGCAACATATTTAACTGGACTGGCTGAAAATGTCACACCGGGTGAGAGTTGTGCAATAACTGACTACAATAATTTAACAACGAAAAATTGTTCATGTTTTGTGCTACACAGCGTTAATTTTTGATCAACTTATAAACTTCTACTATACAATTAAACTTTATGCATATTTCTGTTTATGCGTGTTTCCGTCTTTTGGTTGGTTTTGTCTGAAAATCTATCTTATACATTTGTCTATTTCAATCTTATATCTAGAATTTAGTGAAATATTAGTTTTTATAGCTCTGACGCGGTTTAAATAGTACTCTGATTGGATGTGCCGCTGACATATTATGATTGGCTTTGTCAAAGTTTATTTATTCTAAAAGATTTTAGATCGACGTAAAGTTACGCTTTTCTGTTTGCACCCGTTACACTAAGAAGAATACCTTCCTTAATCACAAATGGGCAAGGAATAATGTCTGGTTTTTATTGTAATTGGTGTGATTAAGATTTGACTAAATATTTAGACAACGTTATTATTTTCACAATCTATATTGATGCTATTGAACACTAGTTATTTTAAAGTACTCTCGGCAGTTAGTGTAGAACTGTCAGTTTAAAAGAATTTTTTGCGTGACAAGAAATTGATTAATTACCTGGTTCTAGTTTTGCGAAACCAAAAAATTACAATTTTACTCAGAATATTTCGTTGTCCTATGCCGGACATCTTTGTAAACGCAAAGTTCATCGCGCAAAGATATTTTATACTTATTATGTCAAGTAGTGATTTTCGTTTAAGGAAATCGATTAGACAAAATTCACCATCTTGCAGTAAATTTTCATATTTCTTGGTGAGATGAGAATATTGTTTAACAAGGAGGATGGAACCGGACCCAAAATATTCGGATAAAAATGAACACAGTGGATATTCTAACTCTGTTTCATATAACAAGGCCACGGTATTTCATTTTAATTGTTTTTTTTTACTCTTCTGTGTTTTAAGACACCGGATTAATACATGATCTGTATTTGCTACAAGTTTTTCTGATTCTGACCTCCTTCAATATTTATTAATTTTTGTTTTATTTTTTCCGTTTGTCCAACTGCGTTAGAATTACAATTTCCTTGTTTTTCCTGGCTAATTTTGTACAAAAGGAGGACTCAATAAAATAAGTTTATTGACATCTTCATTTTACACTTACCATGACAATTGCTAGTAGTTGGCATATTTTGTATGATTATAAAAAGTAAGATTGCTCTGCTATAATTGAAATTTAGTATGATGTATACAGGATATTAAGATAAAATTTGATTTTCAAATGCTTTTAACTGCGAATGGATGCTACAATATTATTTTATTAATTAAATGTTGTAGGTCAACTTCTACCTTGTATAGGTCAGTCTATCAATATTTTTTTTCTATTTATGACAATTCATCAGTATTATGCAATAATTGTTTGTGCGAGCGATGGAAAGTTATTATGCTACGATTGGGGAATTTAATCATTCAACAATCACTCATTATTCAGAATTCCCATTCTATCGTCAGTTCTGCTATTTTGTGAGACTGACTACCGTGTTACTATTGTTTATATCAAGTCAGAAAACTTAAAACGGACGTCTAATATAATACATTTTATAATTTGTTTAGTCTTTCAGTAAATATATATATATATATATATATATATATATATATATATATATATATATATATATGCGTGTGTTCATTAGTAGACACATGAAAAGAAACCGTTTTCGTATATGGAAAAAAATTGTTTTTTGTTTTCACATGGAAAAGGTCTTAAGGAGCAATACAATATGCTTAATTATATAATTTTAATCATAACGATTTTATAATAACTGTTATTGTTCCTCACCACATCTATCTATATGCTTCTAAATTTATAGAATCTCTTGACTTTGGTCCAACTTCTATCCGCTAAGTCGTCCTGCTGCTATTCAACAATCAGACGTATATGAAATATATCAAACTCTTAGAATCAAATGCTTTTAATAAATTTATTGACCAATTCTGAACTATAAATCTGCATAAATACCTGTCGGTTGACGTCAATTTCTCATTACTTATTTAGTTATTATTATACCGTTTTATAGTTTCACCTTATAAATGACAAATGTGCTATTTATTCTAGTATAATCCTTGCGCTGACAGGCTTTATTTAAAAAATAGCTCCTGCAACTAAAAAGATTAATATAAATTACTTTTTCGTAAAAATGATATATGGGAAACGGACATGAAAATGTAGTCCTCGTTCGTTTTCTGAAGAGAACCTGCTTTCATAATCACTATTCTTGTTTTGTTAAGAGAAGCTAACGACGGGGGATTTATTAATTAGTTTTTTCATCAAAAATTATATTTTATCTCGTAAAAGTAGAATTACTGAGGCACAAAGAAACATGCGCAAATACATACACAGAAACCAAACTCCAAGTTTTATTTTACAGCAGAGTTAATTGAACAATCATTGATTTTTCGGGTGGTGATAACAATTATTTAAATAAAGTTTGTGAACTTGATATAAACACCAATCTCATTGTATTTGACCAGTGGAACAACGAAACAAAACTACTACAATATTAATGATCTGTAACCATGGTGATAATGAAACGATAAATTTCTTAAATTTAGCTGATAGAATGAGTGAACTCCAATTTACCTGAGAAAGGGAACCATCAGGTGAATTACCATTTTTGGGTGTCAAATTAATTAGAAATGGTCAGAAATTGGGAAGAGATATTTATAGGAAGGATACTTATTCAGGCATCCTTCTTAATTTCAAGTCAAATCACCTGTATCGAATGGAAGTCTGTATTTTAAAATGATTAACATTAAGAAGACTTAAGTTAACAGATGTAAAGCATAGGAATCTATAATTAGGAAGACTACGCAATATATTCAAGGATAATGGTTACCCTCTTCATTTAATAGATGCAATAATAATGGACGTCGTGAAAAAATGTTATCTTAGTTTGAGGTACATAAAAGCGGATAAGGAGAAGGAAGAGCGGGAGGTCATGTTATTATCGGACTCTATAGTAAGTAGGAAGGTGAAATCATTAGCTTTAAAATACAATATAAGGACCATTTTAAAACAGTATCTTGCAATGATTGTAGTCTCAAGTATGTTGGTGAGATGATGCGCCCAATCAAAGTAAGAAGAGGTGAACATAAAACTGCGTGTAAGTGTGGACATATTGCTAAATCTGATTTTGCTCGTCATGTAGTGGAGACTGGGCATACTATCAACTGGGAGGAATGCAAACGCATAACACTATGTAGTCGTAATAGAGTGACGAGATCGATTAGAGTATCTATCGAAATTAAATCTAGGGATAATATTATGAATGAAACAGCTGTTTAAAAATCGTTAGGTTCGATTTAGAATACTGCATTAGCTAATGACAGGAAAAGACGATTGCATGAAATGGAAACTGAAGCTACATCCAGTAAAAGATTATTAACAACAGAATAAGAGTGACTATTTACTGGGTTTATTGTTCAAGTAATAGATAATCAATTATTAAGAATATAGTCTTTCTTAAATTTCATCTCTAACTACTCGTTTGATTTTAAAACTCTAAATGATTTAAATCCTAATTTTGTGTCTTGCTCTCCCCACCCTACCTATTGAGATTATTCTAATAATACAATATTTAGAAGTAATAATTTGTCTGACGCATGAAAAGGATAAATTATTGTCTATTGACTGCAGTTTCATTTAGATGTACGTACATGTGTATCAATTATATTTTAACGAAGTTTTTTTAGTTATGTATACACATACACATGCACATGCGTGGCGTGCGCCTATATAATGGTATGAAAACAACTGGTATTAACTAGTCTATCTTGAGTGCAACCCAGGTGGTTTGAATTAAAATTTAGCATGTGCATTGGTCTTTCGGACATCTATTTTTATCACTCATGGCACGTTTTTATGACGAATGTTTCCAAATTTTTTGTCTCCTCCCACCATAAAGTGTGAGGGCAATTTCAATTGCGTCATTTTGCATAGAGTGTATAAAACGAATAGTTAACGTATGCAATTGACATATTATTATTCAGACGCTCTAGTCTCAATTAGTTTGATGAAAACAATAGTTATGTAAATTCACACATACATATGAAACGCGGATATCTAATGGAAGGTCAATCTGAAGTATAAATATTATGGCTAGAGGAAATAACGCGTTTGCTTCATTAGTTTCGTTTGTCAAACTTGTGAGGTATATTGCGAATGATGAAGGCTATCGATAACTTCTAGAACAATGAAAGCTGCTTTAGTCAAAACGCAGGTAATTTTAAACAAAACTACTGTCAGTCACACGTTCTGACGTACGTATTACATGTGATTGACAGCACTATTGCTCAGTTGTGCGACTGGTTAAATACGACAAAGAAAAATTAGTTAATATATAATTGAAAATTATGTATAATGTGCGGCAGTGTGACTCAGTGGTTAGGAAATCAGATTCCGAAGCAGGCATGCCCAGGTTCAACACAATATAACAATAAATGATTGCGCGGGTGGTGGTAACAATTCTTTAAATCAAGGTTGCGAGCTTGTAGTAAACACCAATCCCATTGTCTTTAACCAGTCGTCGAACAACATAACAAAACTACCGCCAACCGCAACACACTGACACGTTTCGACCTTTCATGATCATCATCAGAGTACGACGGCAAACTGACTATCGAGGATTAAACCGCATTGAATATATAGGAAATCAAGCTCGCACACTTGATTTAAAGAATTGTTACCACAACCCGCGCAATCATTCATTGTTAAATTGTGTTGCCTTTATACTTATATGTGGCGAAAGCTGCAAAAAGTTAATGTTCGTGTCTGCATAAAAATTGTGCAGCCGACATTTCCAGTCAAGTTCAATGTATGCGAGACTGCTAGAGGTGAGAGCCGCACATCTAAATTTAATTTCCGTATATATTCAATGCGGGTTGATCCTCGATAGACAGTTTGCCGTCGTAATCTGATGATGATCATGTAAGTTCGAAACGCGTCAGTTCTTTGTGGTTGGCGGTAGTTTTGATATGTTGTTTGACGACTGATTAAATACAATGGGATTGGTGTTTACTTCAAGCTCGCAAACTTGATTTAAGGAAATGCACAGGTTCATGCTCTGTCCGCTGCGAACTCTGGCCAGTACGTGAGGAGTTCCCAATAAGGACGAAATCAGTCTACCGAATGAATTTTCATGTCTACAATAAAAAATCTTAGCTTAACTATACAAGTGTATGTATATAATGGGACTTGTAATTAGATCAAAACAGCAAATTTGGTTTAAATTATTATTCTCACCGCCCGCGCAACCAGTTTAAAAAAAATTATATAAAATCTTGAAATCAAGTTTTTGAGCTTGAAGAAAACACCAATCCCATTAAATTTAACCAGTTATCGAACAGCATAGCAAAGATACCGTCGGTCACACGTAATGACGCGTTTCAAACTTCCAAGATCATCAACAAATGTGAGAGTCGCATATTTTTTTGCTTTACATATATGTGCATTGTGGTTTGATCCTCGCTTGTCAGTTTTTCGTCGTGCTTTGATGATGATCATGAATGGTCGAAACGCGTCAGTACATGTGACTGATGGTATTTTTGCAATGTTTTTCAACGACATGTTAAATACAATGGGATTGGTGTTTACTCCAAATAAGCAAACTTCATTTAAATAATTGTTCCCACCACTCGCCTATAAGTGATTGGTCAATTGTTTTACCTATACGCATGCATAGCAAAAGATGCAAAATGTTAATGTTAGTGACTGCATAAATATTATACAGACCACATTTACAGTCAAGTACAATATAAGCGAAATTACTAGAGGTGGGAGGCGCATATCTAATTCTGATTTTCATATATTTGCAATGCGGGTTGATCCTCGATAGTCAGTTTGCCGTCGTACTCTGATGATGATCATGGAAGGTCGAAACGCGTCAGTGCGTTGCGGCTGGCCTTAGTTTTGTTATGTTGTTCGACGACTGGTTAATTACAATAGGATTGGTATTTATTTAAAGCTCCCTTTGAAACATTAAAACTTAATTTAACGAATTTTTGCAACCACCGATATTATCAAAAATTGTTTACTTGTATTGCCTTGACTGCATAGAATTAGGCAGCCGGCATTTCCAGTTAAGTACAATTTATGCGAGACTAATCAAGTTGAGAGCCACATATCGAAGTTTGCTTTCCAAGTATATGCAATGCTGTTTGATCATCGCTACTCAGTTTGCTATCGTACTCTGATGATAATCAAGGAAGGTCAAATGGCGTCAGTGATTGCGACTGGCGATAGGTTTGCTATGTTTTTGGACTACAGCTTATATAAAATTAGATTGATCTTTTCTCTAAGAACACAAACTTGATTTACAGAATTTTTAGCACCACCCGCGCAATCAATGATTGTTTAAGTATATTGATGTTCAGTTCAATACCACGTAACCATGTGCGGGTTATCTATTCTGTTATGGCAGATTTTGGGTTGTTAGTTGGGTTTTGAGGTCTAAAAAGATACCATAAATGGTCTATTTAAAAGAAAGGCTAAAAAACATTAGTAAATATATAACTGAAAAATGTGTGGCTCAGAGGTTAGAGTGACAGATTCAAAAGCGGACGAGCCCAAGTTCGTTCTCTGTCCGCGGAAAATTCCGGACAGTATGTGAAGAGTTCCTAATAAAGCGAAATAATCACTTTGAGCAATTCGTACTTTAAAATACAATCCGCCTGCTAACAATATATAGGCAAGTCTTCAGGTAGGAAAAAACGGATAAAAATTAAACGTCTTGTCTAAAGAGGATGGAATGTCAATTCAATGAAATAAACTATTAACATCCTGTTATCCAAACACAGCAATGGAAAGTTATGTCAAGAGAAGAATTTTCTAACATGTTCTTAAAGTGAGTTTCACATTAAGAGTTTGTAAATACTTCTATTTTAGTTTAGAAAGTTATTGTCTGAGTGGTGAAAATCTAAAAAAATGGTTCGTTTGCAAAATTTTGGTGTAAAGTAATCTGAATACTTGCTTCATTGTTTCGTGAGATGCAACTGATGAAGGCCTAGGGTAAGATGGGCCGAAATATCTTGATAAAAGAAAATTACTGGAACAATGAAAGCTGCGTTAGTCAAAATGCAGATCAGGTAATTTCAATTAATCCAGGTGCGAAACACGGAAACTCCTTCAATCTGAATACCTGCTTACTTATATTCTATGCATCATAGTCAATTGTTATTCACAAGAAAACACGCATTATGAGTCAAATTGCGTCGATTTAGTGTGCTACTGGAGAAACCTACGGAGAATCATTAGCGCTAATGTCCACTACATTCAAATCACCATTTAATCTTGCAAGCACAGGTTCACGAATTTGGATATTTCTAATCATGGTTTGCTGACTTTATGTAAAGTGACTTAAATATTTATTCCAGTATATGCCTATCGTTCAGGTTTTAATAAAATTTTATTTTAACAATTATTGAACCCCATAACGTTTACGGCCTGACGTGCTTCAGACCACAGCAAGTCATAAGGGCAGTGTTTGAAAGAACTTTGGTAATACCAGAAATGCGAACATCGCCATTCTGACGAAACGATCGTTTCATGGACGTCCTCGTCGTCCAAACTAACTTGCCTAGTGTAAAAAAGAGGAATGGAAGAATGAGATAAGCGATGCGTCATCGATAATATTGCAATATGCATCTCGTTGTTACATAAAAATTGGCTACTAGCTTGTATTACTGCGTTCTTGTGTGACCAAAATGAAGGAGGCTGGCATATTTTGTGAAATAAATTGTGTATTTATTATAATCAAGGTCGCGATCTTGATATAAGCACCTGACCCATTAATTACTTACATATGTCAGTATAAACTAAGAAGTTTATAGTGTAGAAAAGGCAATTCATCCAGTAGACAGATTTCGTCCTCGTTGGGAACTCATCATGTACTGGCCAGAAATTGCCCTGGACAGGGCTCGAACCTGGGCAAGTCTGCTTCGGAATCTGGTGCTCTAACCACTGAGCCACTCTGTCGCATACTACACAACACACAATTTTAGTTATGTACTAACAAATGTAACTTTTTTAGTCTATTTTTTCCTTTAGGTGGAGATCATATGACATCCATTTAGACCCAAAGTTTTAACTAACCATCCCAAATCTGTCATTACTGAACAGGCACCATACAACATGGGGAAGTGGTTTTGAAATAAACATTTCTATATTTAAACGAACATTGGTTGCGCGGACCGTGATAACAATTATTATAATCAAATTTGCGATCTTGATATAAGCACCTGACCCATTAATTACTTACATATGTCAGTATAGTCTAAGAAGTGTATATTGTAGAAAAGGCAGTTCATCCAGTAGTACGATTTCGTCCTTATTGGGAACTCATCATATACTGGCCAGACATTGCCGCAGACAGGGCTCGTACCTGGACGCATCTGCTTCGGAATCTGGTGCTGTTACCACTAAGCCACCCAACCGTGCAAAAATTATACAAATATTGGTTGCGCGGGTGGTGCGGCAGTATGGGTCAGTGGTTAGAGCACCAGATTCCGAAGCAGACGTGTCCAGGATCAAGCCCTGTCCACGGCAAATTCTGACCCGTACATGATGGGTTCCCAATAAGGACGAAACCGGTCTACTGGATGAATTGCCTTTTCTGCACTATACAATTCTTAGTTTATATTGATTTAATGTGTATCTTTGAAATCATACTCTGAAAGAGAGTCAAATGAAAACTTGTACTGCGATAATTCTCGCTAAATTTATTTGCCATTAACTGAATACTTTCTGTACCTGAGGTAAGAGTGTATTAAAATTACGTATTGATTCGCCATTTTAAAGATTAACATTGTAGTCCTTTTCTTACCATATAAAATGTTTTACGACCGTGCTTGGTTGATTTAATGTTATTTACGTTTCTATTCTATACTATTAAGATGATTTACATCGTATAATGTAAAATAAACAATCTCATTGAACTTTTATGCTAAAAACTACAACATCATTAAATATGAGTCGTGAAATGAGCAGCCAAGATTATCCGAAGGTCCTGGTTGAAAGCCTACTAAGAACACCACGTTTCAGTTACTAACAAAATTCTGTTTTCAATTAAAAAAAGCTTTATAATTTTAATTAGGTTACATCAAATCCTACGGCTAAAATAAATAATCAAATACTGCATAGAGGCTGTCAAAAAAGTTTAAATGAATTTTGCTCCTTTAAAATACCCACTTAAAATCCCCATATTTAAATAAGCCACGCACTATGGAATGAAAGCTGTCCGCTATACACACGTGTGTTTCAAGCGTCGTAACTCGTCAGCAAATGAAACACAGGTGACCTTTTTAACATGGCTAGGGCTGTATTAAATTAATCTTTGATTCAGAATCAATCTGATGCCACGCCCAACCTAATCGCTCCATGTATAACATGCTTGGGGCGCATTGTAACGGAGCAATTTCAGCGAAATTGTCATCATGTTCTATTTTATATCTTCGCTCCATGCGCATTTGTATTTAATTAAGCACCAATCCCTAGTGTGTTTTACGAACACTATTAATTATATCTCGTTTGTGCATTTGAGATAAAACCAAAGAGATATTTGTATTGTGTCAATAAACTGCATGAAATAACCGTCATTTACACGTACTGCCTCGTTTCGGCCTTGCTTGTTCTCCATCCGATCATGGCAGCAGACGAAATGACTAGAGCAAAAGCGCGCATTCCGCATAATATAACAGGGTGCAACGTTTCGGTTACCTCTTTCCGTAGTGCAAAGTACAATGTTTATTGTTTTAAAAGAAGCATGTTGCACGATAGGGAATAGATTATTTACCTTTTCCTTGTGTTGCTACACAAGGTGTTTGCATCCAGTAATAATCAAGAAGACAATGGATGCAAACGCCTCGTGTCGAAACACAAGGAAAGGGTAATTGTTTATTGTTTGCCACTTTGGTCAAACAGTTAAAATACAATGACAGTAAGAGCTTTATTGCATAATTCGCTACGTTAATAAATGTCGCTCACTTAGCCAATTATTGATTTCGCGGTTGCTGCAAAGAATTATTTTGAACATTATTTCCTATTCAAGTCTTTCCCCCAATTCCTTAATTTCGTTTAACCCTTCTACAACGTAGTAAATTTAAGATCACTTGTGCACACTGATGCGTTCCACCTTTTTGGTCGTTATCAGCGCTTCTTAACATTTTTGATAAAATAAGGTGAATATTATCAGAATGCATATACGAGTTGATAATTGATAAAATATTCACTGAGACAAAATAAATTATATAGAAAACTAACTTCAGGTGAAGAAAAACCAGTTTCTGTCAATGATCTCTAACGACCAATGATACATTTTCAAAGAAAAAATATGCCATTGGTGCGTTATTCTATTTCATTCCGAGCATAACTCAATTTACGAGTAGTATCAACTAAACAGAATGCAGACAGGTGCGATTTTGCCAGCTAAACTTTACTGTTAGCAAATAAAAAACAATAACAAAACTGCCAAATGACTGCTTTCTGTACAGTTGATAAATAACGTTGTTTTGGAAACAGACAGGCGAAATACAGTTATCTGCCAGGTACTAATTAAGCGTAGCTATTTAACAGGTGAACAGTTAACTATTGACTGGCATGGCAACAATAGTTTTTCTAGTCAGAACGCAGCAAACGCTTGTAAATACCAGGTAAAACACTTCCTACTTCGTGGGCAAATTTCAATTATTCAACAAAACTGAAAGTTGTCTTAATGAAAAAAGCACATTCCTCTTTATTTTAAATTTAAAAAATAAACCCAGAGAGTGAAGTAAAAAATTCGAGTAATGAGAGCATTCTGGTAGCTTCCGTAGAATATCGATCAGTCTGATTAATTAGATTACAACATTGAAGAAATTAAAAAATAAACAGGCATTTAAAGAACTACAAAATATTCTACACAAAACGGAGGCATTTTCTTGCACTACATATGCATGAATGTGGATAGGAAAAAATTTATGTAACAAATGAAAAATTAATTTCGATTATAGTAGGATTAATTTCAAAGAGTTTTCCAACATAGCAGATCATGGAAAGGAACAAAAAATGTGCTAAATGAGTAAATTTGTGGAATGTCAATTGTTTCTGTAATTAGCGCTTAGCCTTATTTGTAAAGGCCTGTGCATATTTTTGAAATCGATAATTTCCGCACTACTATTATATTTTTTATAGCGATAAATTTTGCACTTAACTTAGTAAAGTTTAACGACTTGAAATAAAGGTCAAAATTACATTGTAATTGGCCGGTTGCACAGTCTACTAAGACTAATGTCATTTACAGTCAATGACGAGTCAAGAGTCCCTGTTTTTCACAGGCTTAGCATGCATTAAACGCAAAGCAGAGACGAATGCTTTGAAAACTGACGTATAACATTCACCCTTGGAAATCTCAAGTAAAATATACCCGATTGACGTTTAAGATAGGCAAAGCTTAAAAAGCAATGAGCATAATATTTGTGCTACATTCACATACTGGCGTTACGATTAGTGGTAGAGCAATCATTAAATGCGCGCGTAGTACAAATAAAAGCTTAATTTATATAGAAAACAATTATATATTTTATTAAACAAAATAAAGCTAAGAATTTAAAATAATAACATAGTCTTTACAGATTATCTCATGTGTTTAAAACTTAATTCGTGTTACTAATTGGTGGTTCTTTATACTTGGAGCAGGTAAGTCCATACGGCACACGGTATTGTATACGGCATATCAAGATTATGTTAACGGATAATCTGGTCACGTTATTATAGTACACATGTTATGAAAAATGACTTCTAATATTTTTTGATAAAGCCGAAATTTACGTAGCAGATTATGACGCGTATCGTTGCTTATCAAATTTTGACGCATCCATTTATTTGCATAATCAGGAGAAGATGCTTACGATTTGCACGTCACGTTAGAGCTAGATTTGTTTTTTTTATTTAACAGGACGATTCATAAAATACTGAAAAACCTACACGAGTTACGATATATATATATATATATATATATATATATATATATATATATATATATATATATATATATATATATATATATATATATAGGTTTTAGTATTTAGCTCTTTAATTAAAATTGCTTTCTATCATTATTTAAGACAGAAAACCTTGAAAACTTTAGAAAGCACGCAGTCGCACGGTCAAATTGCGAACATAGTAATAGATTTTGTGAAAATATTTATTTTGTGTCAAAAAATCTATCTAGCACTCACCCAAAGCAGCTTGTGTTGCGTGGATTAAACGTTGCTTTTATTTGTTTTTGAATTACACAACCGAATAAAAATTAATGATTTTTAATGCATCCATCATAATGCTAATTAACAGATTGAATTTAGATGCATGTCAGCTTAAGCGTTGCTTCTTGGTTTTAACATTTTATAAATGTTTGTATTCTATAATTTATAATCTTAGCTTTGTTTTCTAAATCTATTTCTGTTTATATTCAAATCCAAACAATAGGTGAATTAAGACTTCAGAAATTGACGGAAGTTTAATGTCATGATTTAAGAGCCTTTATTTAATTTCAGTTTGTATACTTTAAATAATCCGACAAATCGGGCTCTACGCAATCGGTGAGTCGATTTTTATCAAAAAATTGCTTATAAACAACCTGCTTAATTGAATTGCTTATATGAATGAAGCATAATTAACTCAAAATATGTAATGGTAATTGCATAGAAGATACGTAGCCTACATTCAACAACACACAAATTATTATGGGACTAATAGATTCAGGAAAATGTAATCTGACTAAAGCTGTTCTTCTATAAACATAAACAGATATATCTTTCGATTCCATGCACAATTTATAATGACTTAGACGGCCTATTGTCTACAAAATTGCCAAACCTCGCGTCAGGACTTGTGTATGAACCTTGCGAAACGCTGAATAAACAATAAATGCATTTGATTTTCAGTTAGCAACATGTTTCTTATTTCGATAAACATTATTTTTGACGTTTTGATGAAATATTAATACTACATAAGTAATTATTTAAAGTAACATTAAGGTGAATAGAAATAATTTCAGGATAATTTAAAGACGCAAAAAATATAATGTAGATTTAATAATATTTTACAATGCCCAATAGGTCATAAAAAATTAAAGGACATGTTTCTCTAATTAAAAAATCATTGTTCTGCAAAAAAAGATTTAAATTTTCTATAATAAAATATTCAGTAAGATAAACTCTACTTACCTTGCAGATACTGTCATCAAAAAGATACCATCTGCCATTTGGATTCTTTGTAAACGCAGAATAATGTCCATTGTCGATGGTGCCAAAATGATTGACAATAGAAATCAAGTCATACGTAGGGTAGTCTGGAAATAAGTTTTAATTTTTTTAAATCAACGCAGATAAGGAAAGAAAATTCATCTTTAGAAATTAAAAAAAAATATATGATCAAATATACATTTGCAAAATTTTAATCTCCATGCATTATTTGTACAGCTTAAATCAATAATTTGTGAAAAAATTAATTCTCCTTCCATTTAATTAGTGTAATCTTTCTACTATTTTAGTTGCCTTTTACGCGTATTAGTAAAGCGGATAATGAAACATTTAAATATTGACGTTTGGATATATTGGAGTAAAAAATGGCTTTGATGAGAATTTTGCATCATATATATATATATATATATATATATATATATATATATATATATATATATATATATATATATATATACATGAGTGTGTGCGTTTGCTTGAATGCCTATGTGTATTTACGATTATGTATGTAGAAATAATGGAATGAGATTAAAATACATGTTGACTGTCTAACACAGCAAATCCAATTTATCTACTGGACTAGATTCATCGTCTCTTAAGTAATCAGTAAGCACATACTAGGTATATTGGTTGGATTGAATCTTATCGCATAACTCTGTATCAGTTAAACGTGGATTTAAATCCCAGTTCGGGCAATACTGGCCGCATTTTCTAAGAGCACGAAACGCCAGACCAAATAAAAACGATAAAATGCATTTTCTATCAAAAAAAAATAAATAGAGTACACTGCCAAAATACACACACACGTGCATATATATATGCTACTAAAGTCTAACGTATGCTGTATTAATAAAAGTTACTAAAAATAAGGAAAATTAGCATAATCGTTGCGCTCTGGCTGGTGATCATCTAAGGCTTATTGAATTAGACACATTTTGCTAGAGGCTATACTTCATTGGACAATATTTTCTTTAATAATTTTGCATTGGATGTAATTTACTATCTCTAGTAAATGACGTTGGCTTTGATCGACAGTGGCTAGGTAATATGTTAAATTGCTGCCCAGAAAGAAAAATTGAGTTTCATTTTAACAAAGCTATTATCAAGGCATAAACATAATTTCACAGCTTAAGAATTTGATAAAAATTTCCACTAGGAATATTTATTTTAAGAAAACTAAAAGATTTATTCTACTAGATAATAAAAATTTAAGCATAGACATTATTAACGTATCATGAAAAATTATTCCTAGACATATATTTAAAAAATATCATTGAATGCACTAAAGAAGCACTTTTTCTACATAATATTTACTGCCTAATTGTAGAAACAGAACGCATGAATTAATGCTGTCGCAATATAAAATATAATCGCATTAAAAGTACACTAAATAATATAGATGTGTTAATTCAATAATTTAAAATAGACAGAAAATAACCAAACACGGTTTTATATGAGGCTTCGAAATATCCTCGGTAATTCCAATTAACGAGCATTGTATTTGTGCGCACAGTTCTGGGCCTCTAATTAGTTTGACAGATTTTAATAAGAGCAGTATGTTCACACACCTAGCCGTAATTAAAACGCAAAACCGTTTTTTTGACATGTCCGAATTTTCAAAGTATAAAACCTGTTTCATCAATAATCTTGGGCAGCAGCGACCAACTTGTATAAATAGGAATACAGTTTGGCCTTGATTAAAAATTGAAAAGCCATCTCTCATCGTCGTCAATTCTGATGACCGTTTGAAACTTAGATGTAAATTGGCAAGTTAACTAGAATGCGGCTTTTTTATTTATGACTACACAGAAATGAATATTGTCTGTTTTCTTTTGTGTAGAACCTGGCATAGTCAGGTCAAATCGTAGCTCAGGAATTTCAACTGCAGAGAAGTGCAGCGTGAAATTGAATAATTTTCGAGCCTATTTAGATGATCTATATGACTTTTGAATACACTTTGTCTGCTTTCAATAATCAAGTTTTCAAGAATTTGGAATAACGAAGTTCTTGAAGCTAGACATACAACTGATGAAAGT
Source organism: Eudiplozoon nipponicum (assembly GCA_029291075.1). Taxonomy (NCBI): domain Eukaryota; kingdom Metazoa; phylum Platyhelminthes; class Monogenea; order Mazocraeidea; family Diplozoidae; genus Eudiplozoon; species Eudiplozoon nipponicum. Next base: position 29,577 of record JAQBSW010005107.1, on the reverse strand, counting down.
ATGAAGCATTTACATTTTAATAAGCGCCACATCTGAATATGTGTGTTATTGATTTATTACAAAATGAAACTGCCGTCTTTACAAAGTGAAGCACTCGCTCATGAAAAAAGTTGAGAATTTATGCCAAAGTAAATAACATTGTAAGATGAGGAGTGTTTAAACCGTTTTTCAAGCAGTCATCTGATTTTGTAACGAATAATGATGACAGCTAACGGTGGCTCAGATTGAAGCCCGTCGATATTTGACACCAGTATAAAAAGTAGTCACAGTTTACGAAATCATTCTAAGTAAATCCCACATTGCAGCTTTGAAAGAATTGGCTTAAGTTCGTGGTCCTTTTTGCCTTTCCCCAGAAGCAGTGTCTCGCTTGGTCGTCATGAATCACAAAGCATATGTCTATAAAGTGAATTACCTGATTTCTGGTGCGGAATATGGAATTGACTCTGGTGCAACTAAAAATCCCTGTGGGTCGTATCCACTGAGGTACTCTACACTTTAATAATGGGAATAATTTCACTTTCTGAGCTCAAGCTATTGGCGTCATTTGGAGCATGAAACAATTGACTATATGCTTTACCAAAAAACACACAAATCTGGTAATACTTAATGACCTGCCGTTTCAAAGCATGAATTAGCCAAATGGTTAGCTAATCTATTGAAACCGCCAAGGTTTCATTTATACGGATGCAATTTCAAAATGTTACTTTGGTATTCGTTGAAAATGTAAACAAGTTGAACGTGAAATATCCTTGACTGTGCAAGATTGGTGTCGTGCTATCATCTACTAATCTCTATTTGGTGGGGACTATTGAGTCTGTGAAAGTCTACCTTGAAGAATTTCTCAAAATTTCGAGCTGTTTCAAACCCATTTAGACACAGTAATGTATGTTCGTTGTTAAGATGTTCAATTCGCTTTCAAAAGCCAAATATACGGGCGAACTGGTTTAGTGACGCGTTCGGATTCTGAACCGATCCTAAGTGATATGTTGAAGTGCGACTCAGAACAAAATAATTCTAAGTTATCGAAAGAAGTAACTATATCACCGTTACGGTGAAGATGTGCTCGTTGTTTGTGATAACCGTGTGTATGCTGAAGAATTGCTTACTAACTAAAATAAATGGTACCAGTATATTCGATTTACAATTGAAAACGCAGAGGATCATATTGTAGCTCTTCTCGATTTGTTGCCAAAACGTAAACTTAATGACATATTATATCAATTTCCCATTGTACTTCAGTCTAAAGTAATGTCTGACTGATGACCGTCCTTGCGCAACGCTGTCATAGTTGAATTTTAATACGCAACTTTCTGTGAAGGAAAATTGATAGCACTCGTCGGCGGGGAAATCTTGATTATTTACATTTTCAGGTACACAGATTGTGTTGGCCATTGATTGATGGGTTCTCACCGGTCCGGTCACTATGAAGCAAACCAAAGGCGGCTTGTGTGAAAATTTTGTTACAACCAGATTTTATAGATTTTATTTCCAGTCCCATATTAGAGTGACGCCATACTCACAGAAACACAATTTGAAGTAAATGTGCAATCGTCATTCAAAACAGATATATTAATATTGATTTTAATTCTTTATATATTTTTGGTCTGCCCAATATCCGGTCTTAATATGTAATATTATATTATTCAGATCTGACTTTCATAACACAAAAAGCAACCAAGTAATTACATGGAAAAAGCTTCTGCCCATTGAAATGTAAAAACGTTTACTTATGGCATTGAGTTATAGTTCCTTACGTGTTTGTTTTCTTTACTGCCTCCTTACAGAATTTGATAGTGAACGTAATATTTTTATAACTAAACTTTACTCACCACGGTTTACAAATAAATCTAAATATATTGGAAAAATAAAATGAGGTTTGTATGTTTTAATGTTATGTAATGTTCTATAAAAATGCAGAGGCAACAAAGCGCATACAAGCCAGGTTGCGTTCAAATTTGACGTACACATATTTCGAAACTGACCAAGTTCAAACTACATCCATCGCCAAACTTCTTTTAACTAGTGTGTTAGATCAAATTCGAATGCAGCCTACATTTAACTTTATCTAAAATAGAGAATGTACCCTTGGGCATTCGTAGTTAAGGATATGCTCTAGAAGATTTATGTAACGCTTGACGGAGCACATACTAACTTCGCGTTAGCAAAATAAGTTTGTTGTTACATTTACTTCTTTATATTTTTAATGTTAATTCAGCCATATTTAAAGGATGTGGAAATAAAAATATGTTGTCCAAAATTGAGGAAATAATAGCAAATTGTCTTGCACTAGAATTATCATTATTTTTCCGAGCCCTATGTGAAACTGTGTCTACCTGGATTATTTTAATTGACCATTTTTAACTAATATCTATAGGTTCAAATTTTATGCGGACTCTACAGTTCTATTTAAACTAATTTATTTAGTTTCACATTTCTGTGCTAAATCAGTTAATAGGATGGTGTTTAAGTGCTTCTGTACAATAAATAATTTATTTTTCAAAATAATATCTGGGAATAAATGGTTCTTTTATTTGAAATTCAAATAATCTACAACCATGGTCGTAAAACATGTTAAAATAAAGAAATATGACTCGTCGATATACAATGGAATAGAGAATTTTAAAAAGGATTCCAAAAAGTGAGTTCGGAAAACAAATTCCTTTGATGAATTGTCTTTCAAATTAGATTTCGTTGAAATATGATTTCAGTTTAAAACTGTTTTTTTATTGGATTCGTGTCGCGGCAAATTAAACTGTTATAATGCTGCAGAAACACATTAAACCTTTAAATTCAATGTTAACCATATTACGTATCAAAGTGGAAATAAATTTATTATTATTTTCTTTGTGCTTATATTCGTTTGTAGGTTTTATCCGACTAAAAGCGGAGATATTATCCATATAACCAATCAGTCATACATCCCAACAGTAATAGTTCGTTGTGAACATTTCACCACTTGAATGTTCAGTGTGATGCGATAACGTAATTTCGGAGGAAATTTATTCTGATTTTCGTTCTTAATATTTAGCCAAAATGTTCGGTTTATAAGATTCCTTACGATACTAGAACTAGTTTTTGACTTGTTATTTTCATTATTAGTTCTAAATAAATTTCCCAATTTCATAAACTTCATACACGAGATCTTTGGAAAGACTTTGATAAGAACCCGGTCATAACACAGCAGAACAGGCGACACTTATAAACTGCAACAATTAAAGACATGCCAGCATACTGACACAAAGGAAAAAAATTAATCGATATAACCATTAGAATTAGAATAAACTCGGATAGAAAATTAAATAATGTCATAATTTTCTCACTCTCATTAATGGTGCAAATCAGCACCAATACCACCATGTGCATTTTAAACACGCGTGCGTGGAACAACGGTAGAATTTCATCAGAGAAATTGATAACATATATATTGACAACAGTATATGCTGATTTCTAACATTCCAACACTCGTCAGAATCAAGAAACTGGACGTAATTTTGCTCCATTATTTACCAAAACCACACACAGTATTTACAAAACATCCAATCACAATATTAATTCATTCCGTTGGAAACACATTGAAGCAGAGTATCTGGAAAGAATTGGCTTCACAGCTAAATCAATGTTCAGATGCTTAGCTGACTAATTTTCTGATTGGTTAATCATTATCAAGCAATTTTTTAATGTATGCGTAGAACGCCAAGCAGAATTGAGTTTCGTGGATATATTTTGTGTGCATATTAAGTGGTATAAGCCAAAAAATTATTATTTTTTTAAATTGAAACTGAGCTAATGTACAATTTTTGCGTTTTAGTTAAACGCTCACATTACAGTGTCCTAAATGTTAATTATGTTTTACCATTCGAATTTTTTACTATAGGTGCATAGTATGTGCACTTTTATATGGTTATCCCGCAGTTATTAAACCACATAGCTTGATGTAGAGACAAAGAGAGAGTTGGGTAAAAACAAATTTTTAATTTCTTCGGTGCAAACCTTTTCCAACATGCTAATATTTTAATTGATTTTTTTACATTATTTACAAAATTATTTTCTAAAGAATTGTGCAACGTGGCTAGATAAGCCAACATTAATTTGTTTTCTTACTTGGGACTTGGGCAGTCGTTGTAGTCATATCTGGTTTAAGGTACCCACGATAAATGGGAAAAGCCTTGCAGTATATAAGTCAGACAATGGAGGTGATCTGGCTACAGGATTATGGAGAATTTCGGGGTTGGTTAGCAGGCGTTAACCACTACACTGGGGGCCCAATCGGGATAGTTTTTCTTTATTTTAGTGAAGCTGCTCGAAGCAATATCAGTGAATGTTATTGAGGACAAAGCACAGGAGGCCATTCTGCATTCACGAGCACCATGAGTGAGCTCTACACATTCGAACAAGATAAATCAAGTCATTCTTTCATAACATCTAAACGTGAGTGGCGAAATGCTCTGTTTTGTGAGCAGATAGGGCCAAACATTTCCTTGTGACATTTAAACATGAATTACAGAATGATGTGGTGTCTGGGCGCGTCTTTGTCTAATACAATGCTGACAGCAAATTACCTGTCTTCCTTGAGATTTTGTCATACGGTAAACGATTAACCTGATTTGCATTGAGTTGACTTGATGTTGTTAAATGCTACTTTGTATAGTCCACACCCTATTATTAAAGCCGTTACTGGTCTGGCTTGACTATTTATTTTAGTCTGGGGCATCTGTTCTAGCTGGAATGAGTTAACTGTACCGCCGATAAAATGGAATGGTTTGCAACGGAGATGTTAAACTGTGAGGGCGAGTCGGCTACAGGACGATGGTGAAATGAGTGTTGGTTCAACAGGCGTTGACCACAACAGCCATGTCTACTTGTACATAAGTTTAGAGTTTATAAATTTTTAATGTATCAAAATAATGACAGAAATACAAAAATTAAACAAAAAATATGCATCAATTGTTTTGAAATATGTGCCTTTACCGAAAACTAGGTTGACAAATTTTAATATGTGTAGGGTTTTGGGAAAATGACAATTTTTAGTATACCTTCATTACAGTATAAAGTGTTCCAAGAATATATCACTGGTTTGCAATATTTATTTTGTAGCCACAGATTGAAAGAATTATGACTGTAATTAATGCACAACAAAACAAAATTACTTTGCATAATAAAACCGAATTTAAATGGAAAGCTGGTTAATAGAAGATTAACACAAATAATCACGGATGGCAATCTGGCATAGATTTATAAGAATGTCCTTATCAATAACATGTTTCATATAAATTTATTTATAAATATTCTATCAGTATAAACTAAACATAACATAGGATAGCAAATGCAATTCATCAAGGAGACCGGTTCGCCCTTATTCCGTATTCGTCAAATACTTGCCCAATTTTCACTGGTTTGGTTGTGAACCAAAAAGCATTGCTCCCGAGTTTTTTTAACTCATTCATTAAAATGCTTTTGCGGCGTAGTGAATGAGTTACTAGACTCTAAAGCAATTCCCATTGGTTTAAATACTGATAGCAGAAATTCTGGCAATGGAACAGGCTTATTTGAGGAATTGCATTTCCTATCTTATCCAAAACTTCCTTTATACTGACAATAAAATTTTGATAAGCACGTGAAACTTATACTTTAATTCAAAATATATATTTTCTTCACATGGATCTTTTAGTGAGTCTTTCGGCCGGACTGGCTTATTCTGCTGAGAGCAAAAAGTATAATCTATGACATCGTTCTGCATCGGGAGGGCTGATATTGATGTTAACCTCTAGGGATGAAATTCAACTTGTTGGATGGATTACAAATAAAACTTATGCTGTCCATAAGCAAAACGAATAATCTTTAAAATTTACATTCTGCGATTATAAAAAATACCATTAAATTATGAACATTTTTCATTGCGAAAGTCTGTCTAGTTTAGCCTGAATCATTCGTATTGAAACTTTGTGTTTGAAGTTTTATAAAGAGATGCTTACATATGACATTATAAAATTAAATAACTCGTTCAAAATGAAAAATATTGCACGTAACATAATGAATTCCTAGCTTTGCGGTTTAGCAGTATAACAGAACGAAATGGTCGGGCCTTTTGTTACTGTCTGCAGCATACCTATCTTCAAACGAGGAGTTGCTTATTCGGTTCTTTAAAATGTATTTCATTTCCTATGCACATACTTTTTCCTATATATATCTATATATATATATATATATATATATATATATATATATATAAACAGAGATAAAAAGAAAATCTGCAACAAAAATCTAGGCACACATTTACCTGTTCAATGGAGGTTTAACTTAATTAAATCATTAAGTTGTATATCAGCGAAATAGAGAGCATAGTTGGACAGGAAAATTCCGACAGATAAAACCCGTTTGTCATTTTTATTGTGCTTACGTCAAATTTTGCAAGTATGGTCAAACATTTGCCCAACAGTTGGAAAGTATGCCTTATAAGCAAGCATAATCTCTATTACAGTGTTGCGAAATATATTACAGACAATTTGTCTTTCACTGTTGCTTTAAATAATATTTAATTTGCCTTTTATTTATTTATGTATCAACTTCTATAATATGAGTGTGACAATAATTTTTGGTGCATAATAAACATTAAACGAAAGTTAACATAAGCTTGATATATGTACCCCAAATAAATATCCTAAAATTAATTTGCATGTTCAGTTAAATTTTATTCTGTATTAAATATACTGCTAAATTTCTAATTGTGCTTAAATATTACTCATTTTTAAGAGATTTGCTAGACGTATTTATCTCAAACTTTGCCTTTATTGTAGCGAATTTATATATCATGTTACTCTTAATGCATAAGTTGATAATCAAAATATTTTAGAATTAACATATTAAACATATAATAGCCAATAATGCACAAATCAGAATGAGAAGCCTGCTCAGATGAAAAATTTGAATTAAGATTAGCTTACTGTGTCGGGAGGAAGGTTGTATAAAGAGATAACGACCACATTTTATTTTAAATTTAATTCACAATTCCATCATTTACAATTTATGACCGTTCTGTACTTTTTATCATAGTATTCTTTTATAGCGCAACACTTATTGATAAATTTTAACGCTAAATATTACCTTTTATTCACAATATTATAGTAATGTTTTTTTTTCAATAGGCAATTTTATCAATTCGATTTTCTGACTTTCATTTATTTTAAGCATATCATTTCAAATAAACATTATTTTACTGTCTCGAGAATACATTACATGGTATGATTTTGTGACCGGTGTATTTATATTATCTGGTTATCTTTCTTACCAATGATGACACCCGTGATTAGATTAACTAACAAATTAAAAGTAACGCAATATAATTGACGTGTGTTTGGAGGAATTGAAATTAATTATTGTTGTTTTAAATAGATGGGCGTTCACGTAAATTTAATTGAATCTAACTGTATTTTCGTGTGCAATGTATACACACATACATGGCGTATGCTTATCTAGTAAAATGTCAGTTATTTTTGTGAGATTTATCAATGTGTATAAATGCAGCAATCTAGATGAAATTTAATAAATATTTCCTAAATACCCTGTGGTGCATAGAAATTGTGCAGCCGACATTTTCAGTCAAGTACAGTATTTATGAGACTGATAGAAGTGAAGGCTGCATATTTAATTTTGCCTTCCTTATATGTGCATGGTGATTTGATCGTCAATAGTCGGTTTTCCGTTCTTCACTGAAGATGATCATGGAAGGTCGAAACGCGTCAGTGTGTGTGACTGGTGGCAGCTTTGCTATATCCGTTCTACTGTTTATATACAAAAGGATTGGTGTTTATATCAAGTTTGCAAACTTGATTCAAAGTATGTGAAATGAGCATACCATTGACCCTGGAGGTGGACACGAAGTAGATGGAATAAACATATGGGTTTTAAACGCAAAAACCTTGTTCTTTTCAATAATCGTCAGATAGCAAATCCAATCCTTTTCAAGTTACAAAATATTTTAAAAAACAAATGTCGATGAGATTAATTAATTAATAATTAAAGTAGTCAAAAATCAAAAAGAACATCCATTAGTTTTAAAGTCTTTTCTTATAAAATTACATCTGGACAATCTTACAAACAGCTATTCATAAAAAGCAAGAAGATGCCAGTATATGAAAAAGACATTGAATAAAGGAAACATAGGAAGGAAATATTTTACGTTATAGATTAAATTATATAGCATGCACAATTTCCATGTTTGCAGGCATCGGACCAAAGTAGTAATTGTTATACAGTTAACTAAAATCAGTTAGACACAATAAGGACATACAAAGCGCGTAAAAGACGTGCTGTACACCTGAATTTATCTACAATTTAATTATAATAATAGATTAAATTTCATTAAAATAGTAAACTAACTAGGTCTTGTATAACTGAGCTTCAAAATAAATTTTCGATAAATAACACACAAACATACCTAAAGTACCCAATAAATCATGCTTCAGGATACGAGAAAAGCACCGATTCCATTTCATTTTGTTAGACGCATAACATATTATAAATATTGAAGGCAATCTTTATTACACATTTCGACCTTCAGCAAGGGCAAGACGCCAAACTGACTCGCAAGTATTAAACAGTGCAATACAAACACACATGTATATATTTAAAAATAACTATTAATTTATTTATTTATAGTAATGAAAATTATATTACCGTTTTTATTCCTATTAGCTTTATCTACTCAGTAATTGACTGGAATGTCGGTTTAACAATTAAAATGCTATGTATAATAATAGTCTTTGATACAAGTAAAGTTATTTTAGGTATACTTTTATTAAAGAAAAAAAAATGTTTTAGAAAAAATTATCACAACACAGATGAAAAGGCCATTTAATTCAAATCTAAACTTGGTTTCAAAATCTTTTTTCTTACATAATAGGTGTCAAAAAGAAAAAGTAATAAATTATGAGTACCTGTTTGCATTACAATAAAAAAACCTGAGGCACGAAAAAAATGTCGAGGAACATAAAAAACGAACAAACACAGTAACACACACACAAACACAATTAAAAATTTAAATTTTCGTCCATTACGAATTTGTTTATCCTAAATACCTGCATGTAGGACTTTTTTCTTAACAGTTTCGACAAAAAGCAGTCTTGTTTCATGTCTTGATTAGAAAAACAAGAAATTTGTATGCTTTGGAGTGTCATATTTAATGCATAATGTAATCGGCTATTGTGCAACCGTGTTCAATTTTCCTGCTTTCTTTTGTACTAAGTGATCTGATTTATCGATTGGCGTGTACAATCTACAAAGCTATCGAATAAGCAACGTCGCATTAACAAATGAGTAATGTTGGACTAGTTGCTTGCTACGAGTTACGCCTTAACTTCTAGATTCTTAAAGCTTCTTCGTGTACAATCGAACAAACGGTTTTACTCATCAATTCATGTATGTTTAGATTTGCTTATTTGTCGATTCAATACTTTAGCTGGTATCTCCACTTTGAAAGGCTAAATAATTCATATAGGCGTTTTGTTAAGTGCCGATTTCTACAATCTTTTTTATGTTGTCATACTTTGCCTTTAATTCAAAACGAATTTCAGCATACGGGGGCCACACCTACAGTTGTTTTCAGCACCGCTAATTCTTGTCACTGAAATTATTCGGAACAGATTTGCTTTATGATTCTGCATCAATTTCTGTTCAGATTTAGTTTTATTGGAAATATGTACTTTATTGTTATAATAGATTTACTTTAGAGTACATATATTTTTTCGTAAGTAAATTATATATTGATGTCAACGACATAAAAATCTTTAGCTAGGTCATTTTTCTACATCGTCATCAATAATAATACTAAAGGTATTTACAGCGTTCCTCAGATAAGTATAGCTGTCTCAGTGACCATACGCAGTAGTCCATTAAAGTGAACAAAATAATTATAATCTGAGTCTGAGACATTTGTAAGTGCTTTTCAAAGAAACAGTAGCTGTGAATTTCCCGAGTTTTTATCTGCGATAGCATTTTCCGTACATGTATGAAAAAAGACAAATTGATGAAATATATATATATATATATATATATATATATATATATATATGTGTGCGAATTTCCACGAACATTTTATGAGATTCCCTTGATTTAATTTAAGGTGTACACTTAATTTACCTGACGAAAAATACCACTGTAAAACTCTGCCTTACATTAATGTTTTAATGATGAGGTTTTGCTCTGAAACATAAGTATTTATCTTTCAATTAATTATTTTGATATAAAAAACGGATGATAATTATAACAGTATGACAGTGATTCCTTTTTGGAGAAACACGAATTAAGAACAGCTGTTTGAATTGCCGGACTCTAAACAATAGTGCTATAGCCGTTGGGTGGATCATTCGTTTTCGCGTGAATATCGCGTGCCGAGCAGAGCTACAGCCAAAGAAACACGTCGAACTTTGAAAGTGGTTCTACGCTGTTAATTTCACAAAGAGCCATGTACTTGATGGAATAAACTGCACTATAGAACATTTATATAATTTCACGAAATTTGGTTGCGCGGTTGGTGATAGAAAGTATTTTAATTAAGACTGCGATCTTGATGTAAACACCTGACTCATTATGTACAAACATTTTTCAGTATAAAGCAAGCATAGTATAGGGTTGAAAAGGTAATTCATCAAGTAGATCGTTTTCATTCTTATTGGGAATTCACCACGTAATGTCCACAGCAAATTATGAACAATAAGTGAATAGTTCCTAATATGGACGAAATCGTTTAACTGGATGAATTTACAGTGCGACATTATACAGTGTTTATTTAATAATGACAAATATATATATACATAATGGCTAAGGTCTTTTTAACAGGATACAAAGGAACGTCTATAACTTGTGCGAAATTGAATACTGAAATCAAGCTGTTATCCACAACCATGGTAAATAATTAAAAACATGGACAGGCTGCCAGCATATCTTTAACAAATGTAGTCAGCTTGACGGGAATGTGTGAGAAGGGTGTGCAGCAGTACAGATGATCGAAAAAGAAACCATATCCATTGTACCACTAGGAAGTGCCACGAATGTTGATGAGTCATTAAACATGCTCTGCCTATTTGGTGCTATTGTTAGATGTATTACAAACAAAAATTAAATGTTTTGTGATTTTATAATCTCCAATAAAATTTATATTATCATTTAGGTGGAAACATGGATTAATAAAGAAATTGCTGATCATAAATTTTCAGTGTAAAGCAATCCAAAGTTACGCAAAGGCAGATCGCAGAATATGCATGGTTGTGAAGTAATCATTTAATATAAAGCAATATCGTAGACAAAATTGTTATAATAAAACGAAGATAATGCCCCTATTGACTTGTATTCCGTTCTCGTTGAAAATATGATATTAAATGCAGTCTATAATCGCTTCACTAAAAGCTTGTCAATTTATTTTACAATTTGGTTGTTGGTGATTATAAAAGACTTCTGACCAGTGAAATTACCAATTTATTGTCTCCGAGTTATACTCAAAAAACCACGGCTACAAATGCACATGTGGTGTGTCCTATATATAACTGGGATCTTTTTGAAAGGTAAAAATAATCGATGATAAATACAGTTTTTTAAATGGACAATAATATTTTCCTAGGTAATCGATTTCATAGATCCAGGCTTGCCGAAATGTTAGTAAAATGAATGATTAAATTCAAATAAAATAACGAAATGTTAATTTAGGTATATCGATTAACAATCTACTTTATATACCTATTATTTTCTTGTGTTTACTTAGCTCATTTTGAAATAAAATTTGGATAGAGAGCATGATAACTTTTAGTATTTTAAAAGACTATTGGTTAATCTTAACGATTTATTTAGTTATGAAGATAGTTAATCAATTGACACTAAATCATTTTTATTCCATCCTTCTTCTAGACTTTGATACGAGCCAGCATGTACTTAGGAAAGAGCACTAGAAAATCACGACTATACTGTTATAGTCGTTATCAATATGCCACAAGCGTTTACACATTCTCTTTTTTATATATTTATGGAGACGATTTGCGCAATAGAGATTAAACTGGCTATGCTTAAATTGCTACAAATATATTTACATGATAGGAGTCTAGTTATTCAAGTAAGTAATTCTCAATCTAAATTGTTGAGAGTCAAAACCAGGGATTCTCCAAGTTCGAGTTCGTTTCCAATATTATTTAATATAATATTTGTGAAAGTAAAGTCTAAAAATTTACTAATGATCTAAAAATAATCCACCCAATCGACCAAAATAATAGTGATTTCTCTAAGAATAATATAATACCGTATATTCATGATCCTAGTAGATATTTTATACGCCCTTATCTAAAGATCACCTCAAGGAAAACGCATGCGCTACAATTAGGCCGTATGATGAATTTAGTTATATTTATCTTCATGCGCCTTAAGGAAAGACGTTTTGATCAAGAGTTACCTAGACTGCAAGTTTAAATGTTCGTAAGTTAATTCCATATTCACGTCTGAACCTGGATGACAACCGCATAATTATTTAAAATCATTATGGCTAGAATTAGGAAAATTATCTCACTTGCAGGAAGACGATACATGATGTAGGAGAGAGATCCGAGTTATCTGAGATTGTACTGTCAATTGTGGATTAGTCTTGTGATAAGCGTTTTACTTTTTGAAATTATATAAAATGTACAATCTTTTATCAACAAAGTTGAAACATAGACCTGCAGATAAGATGTCTTTTAAACTAATCTATTTAGAAATTTAAATAATTTGTATCCAGGATGTCCTGTTGAGTTTTCAGTTCGACAAATCTTGTGAATGGTTGAGCAAAATTTCTCATCAACAGTATAAGTAAAAAACTATACAAAAATATTATGTTAAAGCTATACTATTTTGACATTAATGTAATAACTGTATCATTATTTTATTTGGCGCATGTAAAGATAAAACGATAGAGTTTTCATTTTGTTGATACAGCGAAAAACAAATCTATTGCTACTTATTTATATGCGATAAATAAGCTTGACATTATTTCTTATTGTACATATTTATACGATGTAGTGCCTTTTATTTATTGTAAATTTACAATATTTGATAGAACATGAGTAGTCTGAATCGAAATATAGACTGGATGGGTATAAGTTATATGCAACAAATTAGGCGGCCCGTTTCAATAATGAAGTACCTTACGTCACTTCATCATGCTGCCTTATTTATTATTAGGAGCTGTGATAGGATAACTCCGGCAGTATCACGTATAATTTAAAAAGAGTGAAGCAGAATTTCGCTGGTTTCGGACGCGCTCGGTCGCTGGGAACATTAAATTTCTATTCAACTGCTGACCAACAGGGATTACAATGTTTATGATTGTGTAGTTGTGCAGCTGATATTCCATAAAGTTGCAGTGTGTGTGAAATATTCGTTGCGAAGCCCTATTCACCGTTTTGATAGCATGTCATAACATCGTGGTTTAATTCTCGTGATTTTGATGGCCATCTTGCTTTGACAATAACGACAAAAAGTGAAACCGTTCAGCAATTTCGACTGACAGCTTTAAGGCCGTGCATTACGAATCGTTAAACAAGATGTGCTTAATACTTATCTCAAGTCATCAGTCGTGAAAAATGCTTTCCTGTTACCAAAAGCCAAATAATTTAGGAAATAACTATTAATTCAATTTATTTTCGAAATTTTTTGTTATCAATTTCACTTCAAAATTAAATAGATTCATCAATATTAATTTTTATTTTTAGTTTATATATTCACTGCTAGAATACTTTCTTATGCACACCTGGATTGCTTAATCAAAAAATTCAAACGCGTTCTATTGTAAAGTAAACAAAGATTTGTACAAAATATCTTGTCGTTTTTATCGATCGTGGGGGTAATTGAATTTCTACCGCGTTCACGTTCTTCCATGATTGTCAACAAATTTTCAGATTAATTTTGCTGTCGGTGAAACCTCACAAATTAGCTACTACGGCATATTAATTTGAGCATATATGGCTACATTGCCTGTTGAAACTAGCAACGCCAGGACATACTATGTAGTATGGTAATAAACGACGCAATGGCCTGAAGTGCGTTATCACTAATTAAATTGGCATTGGTTACGCGGCCAGTAATATTTACTTTAATCAAGGTCTCGTTCTCGATATGAACGCCTGACCCATTATGCACATATATTTGACAGTATAAAATAAGCATTGTATAATGTAGAATAGCGATTCATCTACTGTACCAGATTCTTCCTTAATGGAAAATCATCACGTACTGTCGTGAACTGACCGCGGACAGGGCTCGAATTTCGATACGTCTGCTTCGGGATCTGTTGCTCTAACTACTGAGCCACCATGCCACACACTAAACACACTTAGCAGTTAGAGCAACAGATTTCGTAGCAGACATGCCCAGGCTCGAGCCTTGTCTGCTGCAAATTCTACGCAATATGTGATGAGTTTTTAATATGGACGCAAATGGTCTACAGGACGAATTGCCTGCCACTGGCAAATAGAGGGTTAGTGTATATAATCAGTGTTGCGATAATGGTAGAGTAGGAATATTATTTTAATTGCACAGCACAAACTGGCAAAGCTCCGAGGTTAAATTGATGTTGGATTTGGTAGTTATAAGCTGTTATATTTAAAACCATCAAACTTTCAGTCCAAACCTCCATTGATATACAATTCAAGGCGATCTAATGGTTTGAATAGTAAAGGTAAGGATTTAACAAATTAAAGTTTTCTGAAATGGATTATTTAGCTGGAGTTAAATTTTTATTGCTAATTTCCAGTGTCTAACCAACCATTCTGCGACATTCTGTTCTATAGTTAACCAAAAATTAACGTCTCATAACTTATTTATCCATTAGGCATTATTTTTCATCTAATTATAATTTAATAGGGAGAATGGCGAATTACTAGCATGTTTAATGAAGCATAAATTCAGAAAATTGCCTTTTGATAAATGAAAAAATAAACTAAAATTCCCTCGCAGACAATGGTATATTCTGGGAAACTGTTGCCGATTTTGTACGAAATTGTTGCACAAAAAGCGAGACTTACCACTAATATCTAAATTTTGTTTGTCGCTGCTTTGGTTCTTGCTGGCATACTTTGCCAAACTCAGCCCGGTTAATGGAAATCTCACAATCATGTTTAATTTTTGCCATTCCGAGTTTGCATATTGAAATCGGCGCAACTGTATAAACTTTTAAGAGAAGAACAAATAAGATTTAAAAATAATAAACATTCATACCAGTTTTACGCGTTTTTAATCTTCATGGAATTCCGTAATGTTTTTCAAAATAATTACTACCGCGGAGAAAGTTAATTGGCTTCTTTATTTACTACGAAAAAATTAGGCAAGTTAAGCAAAAACACCCAAGTGCAAAAGAATGTTTTTATTAATTTCTTTCATCTAAAGCATTATCGGCCAGTTGCATTTATTTCATCCTGGCAAAATGCAACACTGCTTTCATTCGAATAGGCAAATAATCCGTCTTGACCTTAATTTAAAAACTGTTAAGTACTCAACGGATATCTTTCTAATCCAACTAACGCATTTTCCCTGTTTGTCCTGAAGATACTTCACTTCGTACAATAAAACTATAACAATATTTGAGTAAACCAGGGGCGACTTAGCTTTATCTAAACATGTTTGACTAAGAATAATATTTTTAGTCTTGTCGAACATCAATATCAGCATTGTACATTCTAAATAGCCAAATTTCGTGAAACCCGGCTGAATTCTATTCAAGTTCAAATTGAACTAACGTGATAATGTATGTGTGTATGCGCATATTTATGCATGTATATATGTATTTTTGGATATATGTGTATATGTGCGTATGTATGACTGTTTAAATACGCATACATATATGTATTATTGCCTGTATGTTTGTTTATGTGTATTTTTGTCTGTATTAATGTGTATATCTATGTATGTTTATGTGTATGTATGTATGTTTGTATTTGTGTATGTATATATTAATGTAGTTATGTACGTATGTTTCTAAGTGTATATGAATAAATGTGTGTGTATGCATTTATGTATTAGTGTGTATATGCGTATTTCTATTTTTCTGCGTATATATATATATATATATATATATATATATATATATATTCTTTATAATGTCCATGCCTTTTAATATTACACAGTATATTTCTAATTAGGAAGAAAGAACACATTAATAACAAAGTGGATAAAGGCCATTTATTTCGTGAATACTAATCATCGCTATACAATCATACATATATATACATTTTGGGTTTTCAATTGATTATGCTAGTGGTAACAAATCTGACTCGTTTTTACTTCTGTTTCTTGTTTTGGCTGGTTGGTAAGTGTGTATGCGTTTGTGTTTGTGTGTGTGCGTGTTTGCATGTAAAGGTCATTCTCGCAGTATTGCAAAGTGATGTCTGAGATCTGGTCATTATTGTTTTGATGGCTTGAGAATTAACCATTTGTGCGCATTGTTCGCTGTTACATGTACGAGTGCTATTTTTCCCAGTGTAGTTGATCGTTTCACCTTGTTGCGCAAATTTGTATTTTCCACATGGTAACAGCGCCAGTGTGGATTGCAGTGTTGAACGCTCATATTCAAGTATGTATTAGGTGTTGCGAACCTAGTAACAAATTAGTTCAGTTGTGACCAGAAGGATAAACCAAAGGCAGCATGAACGGAAAGTATAATCTCATGCACATTCGTTTCGGGCTTACTGGCGACTCATCAGTAGGAGCCGGTATTACGCCCTTTAGCCACTATATATTTGGTCGAAGAATGTGGAATAATAGGACGGTACAATCTCCTAGACTAATGTGTAAACCTGCAATAGTGAAGCTAACATCATAAAGTCTACGACAATGCGACTTCAACGCTAACTTACACTATATAATATATATGCCGAGTCTGTAAAGGATACTAACACTATGGCTATTGTGTTAGTAACCGATACCAACATTATTGTACCGAAAAGGTACATGGTACTAACACTATGGTTTCCGAGTCGGTACATGATACCAACCTGATGTATATCAATTTATGCTAGAGTTCACCGAAATTGAGAATTACAACAATTTCTGAACACCTGTTACTCCAGTAAATCCATACACTCTGGCCTTGATCGATATCAGTTATCACATTTCGCGGTAAGCATGACATCATTCAATTCAATATATTACAGTTAAATACTGTTTGTTGCGAAGAACTAATATATATGCAAGTATGTATTAGGTGTTGCGAACCTAGTAACAAATTAGTTCAGTTGTGACCAGAAGGATAAACCAAAGGCAGCATGAACGGAAAGTATAATCTCATGCACATTCGTTTCGTTCTTACTGGCGACTCATCAGTAGGAGCCGGTATTACGCCCTTTAACCACAATATATTTGGTCGAAGAATGTGGAATAATAGGACGGTACAATCTCCTACACGCATGTGCAAACCTGCAATAGTGAAGCTAACGTCATATAAATATCATGTTGATGAAACTTTTGAATATTAAGGTCAGGTGCTTGTTGTTTTATATAAAGGGCTTCATAAATAAATAATAATTTTTCTGATTTTGCTTTATGTAGAATTGTGAAATTGGTCGAATTGACAGGGTGCCCCGTTGCCAATATATGATCGGAAATAGCTGATTTTCCTGACGGTGCCAAGCCTTTGTTAATCAATTTCTGTGGCAAATGTTGCTGGATTCTGCTTATCAATTGCTTCTTCGTACGTCCGATATATGTGCTACCGCACATACATGAGAATTTGTAGACTATGAATGATTTGGAGAGAATTGGCAATTGATCTTTGGCATCCAACCTCATGATTCTCTGTGTACTAAATGTCATATTAACTTTAACACTGGGAAAGTTCTCCTTAGTTATTCTATTCAGCCGCCGTGCAATTATTGAGGCTGGTACGTCGCCTCTAAATGGTAAGTTTAGGAAAACCTGCTTGACGGTATCCTCTCTAGTGCGAATCTGCCGTGGTCTGATGTTGACATCAATGAAACGCTCTGGGTAGTTGTTCATTAGCAAAATTTTCCTGAGGTAGCCCAGTTCTTCCTCAATCTTGTGTTCAGAGCAGATCTTCCTGATTCTGTTTGCTAGGTTGTTTACTAAGTTTCTTTTGTGGGATTTTGGCACACTGCTGTTGTAGTGAATGTATTGTCCGGTGAAAGTGGATTTTCTATATATGGCCAGTGTCAAATCCCCGTTTTCTTCTCGAGTGAGTTTGATGTCAAGGAAGGGAAAACTGTCGTCTTTCTCTACCTCGAGAGTGAATTTGATGTCTGGATCGACTCCAT
Source organism: Eudiplozoon nipponicum (assembly GCA_029291075.1). Classification (NCBI taxonomy): domain Eukaryota; kingdom Metazoa; phylum Platyhelminthes; class Monogenea; order Mazocraeidea; family Diplozoidae; genus Eudiplozoon; species Eudiplozoon nipponicum. The sequence goes on along the minus strand of JAQBSW010005107.1, from coordinate 11,302 downwards.
TTGCTTGTTTGAGGATTTCGGAAGGGTCTGCTGCTTCTGAGATGAACAACAAGATATCATCTACATACCTTTTGTAGAGTGCGCACTGGTCAATTATACATTTTAGGCTCGTTTTTTCCAGATGATACATGTATACATCTGCCAGGAGGGGTGCGATGCAACTTCCCATAGCTACACCATTGATCTGGCGGTAGTATATCCCTTCGAATGTAAATTGCACGTTTTTAGTACATGCTAATATGAGGTCTTTGATGTCATTGGTGTCTATAGGGAAATCAAAAAACTCATTTTTGATGAGGTCACACAAGATCTCCGTTGTCTTATCCAGTGGTATGTTTGTAAATAAGGATGAGACGTCAAGCGAGACCATTTTATTCTGTAGGATGTTCTTCCCCTTCAGTTCATTTGCTAGTTCGAAGGAGTCCTTGATAGTGTTTGCGTTTATGATGCTCCGTATTGGTTCAAGTAGTTTGCAGAGAAACTTGGCTGGTTTATGTTGTGGAGCGTTGATCATTGACATAATGGGCCGCATCGAAGGAGCTCCTGAGGCTGTCACGGCTTTATGAGTTTTTGGTTTGCCGTACAATCTTGCGGTGTTTGTTCCGACGGGTTTTGCCTTTTGGATGTCTTCTATGAGTTTTGATCTAATATCGGAATCAGCCACCGATGTTAAAACGTGTTTTTCCATCTTTTTCAAAATTGCATTAATTCTTGATTCGATGTTTGTTGAATCATCTTTCTGTTTGATGTCTTGCTTAAATTTAGATTGATCATTTATGATATCGTTCATGGACTTCCTATAAGCGTCGGCTTCAAGTATAACAATTCCTGATCCTTTGTCGGGTGTGGCAAGTCGTATGGATTTGTCTGATTGTAGTTTTCTGAGTTCGTCTATGTGCTGTTTTGTGATGATTTGGCTGCCTTTGAATTCCTTCTTGTATTGTTCTAGTGCGCTTACTATCTCAGCTTTCAGTCCTTGTCCATTGAATGCATGTGGGGCGGTGTCTTTCGTTAAGTATATATTTTACGTTCCAGCCTGAATGTCAATAATGTCACATTCACCTAAGTTTTTCTCGACTACGCAGAATTTTGCTCCTAAGGAGAGTAATTCTTTCTGGTGCTTTGACAAGATCACTTTTGAATAATTGTATTATATATATATATATATATATATATATATATATATATATATATGATTGTATAGCAATGATTAGTATTCACGAAATAAATGGCCTATATCCACTTTGTTATTATTGTGTTCTTTCTTCCTAATTAGAAATATATATATATATATATATATATATATATATATATATATATATATATATATGTGTGTAAATCTACTCACGCACGTACGACATACACTAAATGTTGACGAAAATTATTTTATTACAGTTAAAAAAATAAATAATAAACTGCCAAGCACTGTCTGGATGGGTAGCAAAATTTTCAGTTATATTCGATTGTGCTTAATGGGATTATTTGAATGAAAGCCAGGAAAGTAACATAATTTGTATGTCCTTTTTGTGGAACGTTTCGAATAAATAACGAACCATATTCTTAATCAAGTGCTTTAATAATTTTCAAATTTATTGTAAGTACTCTAAATTGCTTGTTATAAGTGGCATGGTGAAAGAGAGGTTGAGGCTGGTAAAGCGGCAGGTACATTTTGACAAACCAGAATTAAAGCTGTGTTCGTTGGATAGTGATACTCCTATTGATTGGATGAACGAAGAATTCTATTACCGTTTTCATCATTTATTATAATCTAGACAATTTTGTTCCCATTTTATGTAATTACTTTTAAATATCACTTGTTAAACTAATTATATTGGAAATACATAGATGGACAAAAATCTATTTGCAAGCAGGTGCCCATATCTTTGCTTTCATTCACAGGCCTGATCATTTAAACATAAAAGTGAAATTTGCTGATTCATTTACCAACGTTTTAAATCTTTAAAATTTAATTTTTTGGCTTTTGTTCCATGCAAATAAACATAACTATTAAATAATGCTATTAAGGTTAGATTTCAATGCACATTTTTTCCCTCAATTAACAGAATTTATACACAAAAATGGAAATGCCATAAAACTCATTTTTATCGGATGCAAAAATTTGTTCAAAATTTATGAGTTGTTGAACCTCTTGTTACAAATATCTATTTATCATAAAAATAACATTACTGATATTTTAAGTACTAACTATGTATTCCCGTATGTGGTGGCATTAATACTTAGCAAATGAAAATGCACCCATCCTCATGATTCAGAGTTTTGTCTACACAAGTAACGTGCTCAAATTCAAATTTATTTGTCTCAGTGCATTTTGGAGCCCATGTAGAATAGGACTTCAAATGTAAGCTATCTTCTAATTCGGACACGACCGTATTGTGTAAACAAATTAGTTTTCCATAACGAATGTGCATGAGATTATACTTTCCGTTCATGCTGCCTTTGGTTTATCCTTCTGGTCACAACTGAACTAATTTGTTACTAGGTTCGCAAAACCTAATACATACTTGCATATATATTAGTTCTTCGCAACAAACAGTATTTAACTGTAATAAAGTGTGTACAATATTAATTTAAAATGTTTAATCGATGGTTAATTATACGAAAATTGGTCCATTCAATAAATGAACTCTGTTTAATCAATGGTTGACATTTGCTATTGTGTGTAATAATTCTTTTACGCTTATAACAAAAGTTTATTATAAAACATCCACTTTACTTTTAATCAATATCACTTCCGTAGATTCATTTTACCAAACTATGTACAAATAAATACATTTTTCTTGTAGTCCGACTAATTTAGACGTTTCAAATTTGAATAAATCAGATCATAATAAGCGATGTGCTGTGTTTAGTCAAATTACGTTACAGTGTTGAAGCATTAGGGATTAAAGCGTATTTATGAATAAAGCTTAACATCCAATCAAGGCCAGAGTGTACGGATCTGCGGAAGTAAATCTCAATTTTGTTGAAATTTAACATATCCATTAGACCAATATGTTGGACACATTCCCAGGCTCTGTATATATTTGACATTGTGAGTTAACTTTGAACTCGCATTTTCGAAATCTCGATTTGAATTTAACTACATTACTGCTTGAATAAATATTCGTATAAGAGATTGTACCGTCCACCTGCCACACATTTATAGACACATATTTATAGTGGGCATATGGCGTAGCACCGGCTCCTACTCATGAGTCGCCAGCAAGCATGAATCTTTTGTATACAGTGAGATATATATTTCGTTCGTGCTGACACTTGTATATCTTTCTGGTGCTTTTTGAATTAATTCGTTATTAGTTACGTAATACCTAATAAAAATCTCCAAATCAGCTAGTTTCCAGAAATGGATTGAAGATTATATATATATATATATATATATATATATATATATATATATATATATATATATATATATATATATGCACCAGTACAACAAGGATCTATATAAAAAGGCCTTTTTTAGCCGTAATTTAATTTAACTTAACTAATTTTATTCGATACCTAACAAATGGATAATTGCTGTTGATCTATTCTCGTAAAGCAAATTTCATGATAATGGAGAGTACGTTAAGTGTTATCCAACAGACTCCAATATGAACTTAAGAATATCTTTTAGGTAGATTTCAAGACAAGGTTGTTTTTGTAAAAGAAACAATGTCAAAGAGAAGCAATTATACCGAACATAGTTTATCTTATCTTGGTTGCATATATTTTTATAAATTTTCTGGAAGGACAACGCACATTATCCAAATTCAGCAAGAAAACAAATATACTCTTATATTCACACGCGTTTCGTTTTTGATGGTGAATCATTAATAGGAGCGAGCAGTCAGTTGCAAAACTAATACAAATTTGTTCGAGAAATGTCGGAAAAGATAATAATGCAGTCTCACATAACTATATTTATTAAAACGCTATTAAAAGGCTACCTCAATCAAGTTATTCGAAGGATATAATAAATATATAAATCATTATAAACGGTTCCATTTTACCTTAAAAAGACAGGAATAAGGATTTTAGCCACACGGTCATTTATAAAGCTCCCCTTATCAAAATCACATCGGAGAAATTTTTGTATTAATGTTAATGGAGGCATATCAAGAACCAAACATTATCAATATGAGAACAAGCTATTTGTTGAACACCGCCTTCATCACAGGTTACGCTTTATCAATATTATAAGCATTTGGTCAAACTGATACTGTAGGTAACCTGTAACGCGTTTCTACAAACATGAACAGGTGAAAATGATCAGCGCATACGTAAACAAAAAGAAATGCATAAAATATGACCTATTAACAAAAAAATAAAGGTTCAATAAAATTTCCGTAAGATAACCTTTCTGATATATATATATATATATATATATATATATATATATATATATATATACATATATACATATAATTACATACAACACAGTATTTTTAATGAAAAACGGATAAATACGCACATAAATCTAATGAATAAACCGTAAGTATAAAAGTGACGACCAATCAAATTTAGTTTATTGGGCACTTGATATGTCGTATTATGATATATAAATTGCATATTTAAATATTTTACATTTTTTTAGCAATTTTTTTTCATTAGAAGTTTCCATATTTCCTTGTGGTTTGTTTATATATGGTTTTATAATCTATCGACTGAGGGCAAAACTCCATTAGGCGGATTGAAATATTTCAAAATGAAATGTGGGCAACGAGAGCGAAAGTCTTGTCAAATAAATTAACGATTAGATAATTCAAGCTATTTTTTCAGAAAATTAGTTCATGCTATGCATTACTGATGAGGTCACACAAAAAAACAATGATTTATTTGACACAAAATGGATAGCTATGACGAAATGTATTTTTAGTTTTATTTGGATGTAAATTTCATAAATTTCATAATTCAATGCATGGATATTCAATTTTTTTCTGTAAAACGATGATTTATAGGCAAAGCCGAATGTTTTTGTTCGGTAATAATTAGTTCGTACTTTTATTTGAAGTTGAAGCATTTGAAGAACGTGAAATAGCGAGGCTTTGCTTTTTAGTTTTTGTGATAATCTGATTTAGTCCAAATTCAGCTGTTACTCTGTAAAAAACAGGATATTTTTCTCCGTACGTCCGAGAGAAGACTCGATCTTGCTATGCATGTTAAATGGTTCATTGTAAACTTAAAGTGATATTTACCGTTGACTTTTAACCATTTTTATTAAGTTATTCGGTCTCATTTCTTTGTTTCTAATTGTCTGCATCTAAGAATGTATATGCAATAATTCAAATGGTATTTAATAGTAAAATCCGGCCTTAGTCGGATGGGCGACTTAATTAATTAACGCCTGAACAAGAAATTGAACTTATTAATCAAAGTCTAAATTGAGGACAAAATATTGTTAAATTGCTACTCGTAGAGAGAGAATTACGAGAAACGAGGCAGAATATTTTTTTAAACTCTGTCTGAAAATGGTTTCCATAACTTACCATAACTGGTGGCTGACGACAAAGGTCAAACTTCTTTGTGGCTGAAGACACTTGATTACAACTTTCACAACGGAATCCATCAATTAGTTCTGGCAAAGTGAAACTGGTAAACAGTTCATCGATATTTGTAGTCATTAAACTAGCAATACCTGCTTTCTGCTCAGTAGACGAATCTCCTTTATCCTAATTGACGTAAAAAATTTGTGCACAAAAATCGTAGGTTTTAAGAACATTTTTGTAGAAATAAATAGAACTTTAAATCGTTTAATATAGTACAGTAATTTCTTTTTTTTAATTTTGATATTGTATCAAAATTACCTTTTAACAATTCATGGTTTGATAGAAGATTAAACTGGTATTTTCTATGTACGTTTTTAAAATCTACAAAAATACATATCTAAAATAATTTACATTTAAAATTTTTTTCCCCAAATTCGTTTGATCCCAAATTAAACAAGAGCACAGAATCGTGATCCTGGTAATATACACAAATTGGAATGTTATTAATCGTCACCTCTATTCAGCAGAAACTAGAAAGCGTATGCGGTTAATGCGAATTTATAAATTCTAAAATAATGATATATTTTTGTTTTACAAGTAATAAAATATATAGTCTACTTTATTAGGTATGGTGCTCCGAGTGACAACGCGTTACATATCGGGTATAGGGACTTTTACAATCACTGCTAAAAAAGGTGTAAAATCGTGTGCGCATGCGCGACCAGCTCACTGGTGACTCATCACTGGAAACCGAAAGAACGCCAAAAATCAATTATAGATTTTACCAAGAAATGATCAGCGGTGAGGCAGTGGTGAACAAAAAAATGAACCTGGCACAATGTGAACCAGCCTGTTACAAGGCACGCTATGCCTTACATAATGATGCACATTTCTTAGTTCTGCGCAACCTAGTTCTGCTAGTTTGCTAAATAAGATTTCAATTCTCAAATTTGTGAAAATTTTGTCAATCTAACAAAAAATGGTTTTGGTAAAACTTGATTTGAAGGATTGGTGCGCAGTGCGAGCTTCGTATGGTGAATCTCCGCGATTTGCGTTCGCGGGTTGTTGATTTGCACTATCACTTTCGTTTTCCTCTTAGTTTTGGCTGGGTGCGGAATCGTTCCATTCTTCCGAGGGCTTCCACATCCATCATACTAACCACTGGAAATGAGGTACGACCTGACCTTCGTTGATTGGCGACGTTTCGATTCCTCCCTTCGGAAATCATCATCAGGCCTTTAATTGCACACACATTGCACAATGCTCAAAATAGCAGACTTAAGCCAATGTGGTAACCCCGTTCCGAAACTGTTCTATTTATATTTTTTTAATCTGTCGACTCACTAATGGTTTTAACCAACGAAGATTAGATCGTGCTTCATTTCAAGTGGTTAGTATGAATGATGTTGAAGTTGTCGGAAGAAAGGGACAAATCCGCACACAGTCAAAAAACGAAGAGAACATCAACGCGTGCATGGAAATGGGAATCAATTGGATCTTCGGTACACCTTATCCGCTAGGTAAAAATTAAATTTAATGAATTAGCATAAAAGTAGCAATTGATGAAGCAATATTAGTAGTAGTAGTAGTAGTAGACTACTGTTGATTTAAAATATTGACGTGTATGAGATTGAACAATATTTTGTGATATAGATTGTAAAGTTTGTTTTTGCTGAGTCGGTGGTAAGCTGGATGTTCATGTGAATTTGCATTTAATACCTTTGCGCAAATTCTCATGGTACAAAATGAAAAAAACTAGACAATTGGTACGCCATACGTAGCACTTCAATATGTTCATGATTAGCTCTCCACAAACTGGAATATATAAATAATATATGTTTAATGGAACGTTGCAAGGGCTGCAACAGAAAAGGTCAACTGATGTCAATGAATGCCAGTGAGTGAGTCCATTGCTTGAGTGGTAGGCGATTGGAATGTGTGCTGTTCTCAATTTTGGTCAAACGTAGCGTTTAAACTATTATGGTTTTGTTACTATTTGCAAAATGGACACGCATAATCTATAGAGCTTTGGCTCTGAATTCGCAACGACAGAATACTTATAAAGTTTATTGTAATATTGTTATTATTAAGAAACATTTTAGGCGTTTGCAATGTTAAACCATCCAATGTAGTTTGTTACATATAATGTATGCTTGATGCTTAATGTTGAGGGGCCAGTGAGCTGAAGACGCGTATGTGCTTTAGATGGCACATTTTGTTCAAGCTGGACTTGATATACCTCCTTTGTTGCATATGAAGAAACTTTTACCTGAGGTCCATATGTTCAACGCATCAAGGCTAACATTACTGTTCTCAGCAGTCAAGACAATATCATATTTGTATGCTTAATTGAACGACGCCATATTTTCCACAAAAAATGGGTTAACGAATGCTGCGGTAGGTTTTCAGAATTATGGATTTTCGTAATTTCGGTGAACTTAAGCCTATCCAGAAATTATGATTCTGATAATAATAATTGCTTAGTTAGAGCATATTTACTAAAATAAGTTTGCTATAAAATCTTAATATGATTACATTAATTTGAAATGCACCGTAGTACTATTTAAACGAGTACACCGTCAGATCGCCTCTTGTTCAAAAACCCAATATTCGTAGTGCAGCGTCGAATTCTATTCATGATTTGCTGGTAAAAGCCAAACGCCATGTGGTGTGCATGTCTTATTTTTGTTAATATTGTCGAAAGTGAGGGTGCATTGCGTTAATTATCAGCAAACAAAAATATATAGTTTTGATTTGCAACTGTGTATTAGGTGTTTAGCACCTAATAACAAATTGGTTCTAATAGAACCAGAAGGATAAAATAAAGACAGCACGAACGGAAAGTATAATTACGTGCAGATTTGTTTCGTGCTTAATGGCGACTCATCAGTAGGAGCCGATATTACGTCCATGACCAACTATATGTTTGGGCGAGGAATGTGGGAAAATACGACGGTACATTCTCCTATACGAATGTGTAAACCTGGCAGTAGTGAAGCTAATTTCATATAAAGTCTTCGACAATGCGACTTCAAAGCCAACTCACTATATATAGTATGTATGCCAAGTCTGTAGACAATACCAACGCTATTGCTATTGTGTCAGTAACCGATACAAACGTGATGGTACCGAAAAGTTGCATGGTACCAACAAAATAGATTTCAATCTATGCTAAAGTTCACCAAAATTGAGAATTAAAACTATATCTGAACACATATTACTCCGGCAAATCCTTACACACTGGCCTTGATCGATATCACATCACATTTCGCGGTAGTCACGACATTATTCAGTTAAATTGAATTAACATTTGTTGCGCGATCTTGATGTAAACACCTGTCCAAATATATAAGTCTATCCAAACAATAAATATATTACTTTTGATGTAGTTTTTAATTTTCGATGATTAAAATTTACATAGTTTAGCTATTAATCTGAATTAATTTTTTTTCTGATACTAACGCGTCTGCGAGAATGTACCTTTCTGTTTGAATTCTTTGACCAAATTTATGGTAATTTTGAGCCTTCGTGCTGGATTTTGTTGAAGTGTATGCTTTGTGAATGAGACCCATTTATTAGTGGAGTTTACTGAAGTTTATATACTCTCCTGGCGCAGTATAACTAATTTTATATTAGGTTTCATATGCTATAGAATATATTTATTGGTACCTTATCTAATATAGGTCTGCTGATATTTTATAATAGATTTACTCTTTTACATTATTAAATAATTTCTTAAGATACCAAAATTAACGCACATTACACTTTTAAAGAGTGTGATTGTACGAATCATCTACGCTTCATTTAATATAAAATTTTCAATGCAATTTAATTTGCAATGAAAAATTTATCAAATTTTTTCCGAATTATTTAGCCTCATGCAGACATTCGGGCTATATTTCAGTAACGACAATAAAGTGAATGCAAGGTCGTTATTTACGATTTTGCTTCAAATGCTCAGTGGATATAAAAATTGTCGTAATAAAATAATGCAATATTTAGACCGGATTTAATGAACATTAGCTCTGTTGCTACTTCTAAGGAATACTCGTTGCAATTGTTAGCTAAAAAATTCTCCAATTTATTGTTTTTTGATTGCACAGATGTTATCTAAATCTAATTAGTGGATACAATAATAACACGTTTCCCTAATCGAGATATATTTTCCATAACCGTACAAGTCTAAAACCGGAGATTTTTACTGTTGCATTTTGAACCTCATCGATGATCGTAAGAGAACGACAGATATTTTACAATGGAAGATCAATCCGCAATAGATACGTAAATAATTTCTTACAAAGTCACGATAGCGTTTCCATCTTAGACTTTCCAAATAAATTTTCCACTTGACATGTTTTTTTCGTGGTTTTACAATTTTTTGCAATTGGTAAATAAAAGAGATTGCTGCTTACGTTTTCTTTATAAATATATTTTCTAATCTAGAGATGCGATCACAAGCGACATTTATTAATTGTTTAAAACTCGATCTATATATGCGAGCATTCTTTGTAAATTACTTAGGGCTTCTGTTCAAATAGCTGAAAAATTATCTACATCGTAATCTGTTTTTTAAAATGCAAGTGTTCAGAATAAATTAATTGAATAGAAGCATTTCATTTGCGACAGATAAATATTTAGCGTATTTTTGTAGCCTAACAAGTCGTTTAAATAACGAAAAAGTAAATTTATTCCAAATATTCAGCAAATAAATAATAATATTAAAAATTAAAAATCATTTAACCTAATCATAAAACGTTGTCTTTAAAAAAACACCTAGTTGCATTTACCATTTCAATGAGGAAAAATTGATTTCCCGTTAGGTATCTTGAATCCCAGTCAATTGCGATATAGCTACAATATGATTCTTTGTTAACTAAGTATGCGTCATCACTGGAAGGAACGGCACATCCGAAACAATAGCTAGACGGTAAAAAACAGAATCAAGGCAGTTATTTTAAATTATTGCGTGTAACGACTAGGATCCATAAACAATATTCGACTATTAAATTGTTGGCGGCTTATGACTTACATTTATGTTTAGTTGCATAAAAAAACGATTTTATATTATTAATATTATTTTGCTTAATTTATCCAGCAGAATAGAGCCAATCCTTTCCAAGGAAGTTCAATAACAATAATTAGTGGCGATCAGACCAACTTTATCGAAAAACCAGTAGCTTGAATAAAATATTGATGCACACTTCAAGCATAAAATGGACAAATAAGCACTGAAGCAATAATAAACAAAATTAATTAAATGGGACTACGTTCTATAAAACTGATCAATTACAGAAGAACCAAAGAGTAATCGGAAGCGTAAAAACTAACGAAACTTTGATTATGAAACAACGCCCAACAGACTCTTAAGCCTGCCGATATCGAAAAATCTAATGTTTCTTATTTTAATTGGTCTGAACGCTATGCCAATCAAAATGGCCGATTAATGTAGAAGCGAATCCAAGCGTGTTTAAGACAAAAAATGCCTTGCAAAATTAAGGAAGTTTACAAAATTGATGATAAAATATTTTTATTAAAATCACATCCAACTGGGCGGCGTTTTTCGAAGAACAAAAAAAAGATTTGACGCAATGCTAAATATGTTAGTTACATCATAAAATATTTAGAACTAAATAAACAAAAACCTGTTATTTGATTAGAATATAATTTTGTGAATTGCATACGTATGTGTTTGCGCGTGCCTATGTTTGGACGTTTTCCGATTCCTTTTTGTTAATGTGTAACGTATGGAATTAAGTCAACGTAATCCATTGTGATATGCAAACACACAGTATATAATTACCAGATTTTAGAAT
>JAQBSW010005106.1:0-61016 GCA_029291075.1 Eudiplozoon nipponicum | reverse complement strand
TAAAACAAAGTCAGCTTGAACGGAAGTAAACTCTCATGTGCACATTCGTTTCGTGCTTACTGATGAATCATCATGCAGGTTTGCATAACATTTCTCTGAAAATGTAGTTTTTTCTTGAATTTGACAATTTTGTGTCATACTCCCATATTACCAAATTATTTATAAATAAAATTAATTGCAATTTTGCAAAAAATATCAATCAAGAAAACAAACTCTTTCTGCATGAAATTTGAAATAATTCTATAAATCAAGTTTACGGGCTTGAAGTAAACACAGATCTCTGTGTATTTAACCAGTCACCGAAATAATTAGTAGATTAGATTCCTTATTATAGGGAGGCCATTTCGTAAGCAGTAGAGTAAGTAAAAATCCGTTATTAACTTGAATGATCGCGTATCACACCTATACTGTATACCAAAGTGCACTCATTTCTCCCTAGGCTTTCAAGAGTTGTCCCAAAGTTTTATAGGTCTAATGGGCACAATTTATAACTGGTATATATCACAATTTGCAATTTGTAATAGAAAAGACACTTACTACTTGATCTATTCATATTGATCATCAATGCATATGCTGTATCCTTCGCTATTTATTTGATATAAACTGTTTTTGTTCGTATGTTATGCCATAAGGAACACTTTACAAATCTTAAAATTAAGAAAAATAGCAGTACAATTCAACATGAATATCTTTATTTCGAACACTACATGAAATTATCACTTTCAAAAACAATCAAGGCATACTTTCGGTTTTTTTTATTCAATGCTTATATAATAAATATATTATCATGTGTATCAATTTATGGATAGGTTTATATATATATAAACAAAATTAATAACAAAGTGGATAAATAAACAAACGGAGAATGCGCGGGGGCTGATAATTACTTTCAACCAAGGTTGAGGTCATGATATGAAAACCTGACGCATTATGTACATACATTTGTCAGTATAAATTAGGTGTTGCATATTGTATTGCTATTTTACACTATGCAACACTTAGTTTATAATGACAAATTTATGTCCAAATTGAATTAGGTGATTATATCGAGACCGCAAACTTTATTGGCCTGTTTACCTCGAGAATATTAAACAAAATTACAATCGTTCATTTATGTATACTCCGGATTTTCATTTGAATAAAATGGTGACAGCTGATTGAATGTTCTGTTTTACTTCTAATTCTTATAGGGTTAATTTGTACGTCAATGTTGTATGTCTCTGTGTATTCCCTTGTGCGTATAGGGGTTATTGTAATTTTATTACAAAATGATTTTCTAGATCAAGTTTTACTTTTATTAATGGAATGAATTACGACCAGGTGTTCACTTTGCTAACTATAGGTTTACGAATATTTTGTATTATTCTCTTATTTTTATATCCTCTCTTAATAAGTTTTTTCCGTCTTATATCTTATTATCTCGTTCTCTTTCTCAATTCTGTTCTTATGAATTCTTTCTTTCTCTGTGTTCTATTGCGGCTCCATTCTCTCTCTTACAGTTTATCCTTAAGTATATATATATCTTTCTCTCTCTCTCTCTCTCTATATATATATATATATATATATATATATATATATATATATATATGAATTATTGGTTGTTGAGGATAGTTGGAAATGAGTATTAAATAAGTGCGACACAGTTTGTTGCGAAGACCTAATGTGTGTACAATTGTGTGTTAGTTGTTGCGCACCTAGTAACAAATAAGTTCAAAAATGATCAGAATAATAAATAAAATGCAGCATTAGCTGAAGGTGTAACCTCACGCGCGCATTTGTTTTATGCTTCTGGTGACTCAACAGTATGAGCCGGTATAAAGCACTTTCACCCACTATTTGTTGAAGTTTCGAATTTGGAAAATTGGAAGGAACATACTGTTGTACCAATGTTTAAACCTGCAGTAGTGGAACTAACTTTATATAAATACTTCGACAATGCGACGTCAAATCCCACTCAAAATATATAATATATACACAGGCTCTGTAAACGGTACCAATTCTATGGTATTTGTGTCAATACCTGATATCAGCACTATGGTTGCCGAAAATGTGCATGGTACCAGCACTATTGTTGGTTGCTCACCCAAATATATAGTGGGTATAGGGAGTAATACCAGCACCCACTGATGTGTCGCCAGTAGACATGAAACGAATATGCATATGAGATTATACCTTCCGTTCATGCTGACTTTGGTTTATCCTCCTGAATTAGGTGTGCAACACCTAATTCACAATTGAAGTTTCATAATATTTTGATTTGTCAGAATGTGGACAGGTATTGTACAGTTCTAGTGATGAGGTTACACATTTTGTGTTCACAGTGGAATGGTAAATTTTTTAAATGTTTCTGAATTCTTTATTTGAGTTTGTGTAGCTGACAAACTTTAAGCTAGAAATCTATTAACCGCTAAAAAGAATTCCGGTCAGGCAAAACAAGAATCAGGTAAGGCGTGCGGCAATTAGTTAAAAAGGGCCCGTGGCATGCTGACAAATAAACATTCAAAATTAGTGCAGCCTGTTTAAATAAACACGATGAACACAGCATTTTGGCCACCTAAATGACAATATATCTTATTTACAATGTATGCGAGACAATTTAGGGTTACAATCTCAGATCAAACTTTATATAACTTTTATATGCCTTAGTGTTTAAGCCGCATTATTTATTACCTTGTCGTGTTCTTAGATAACCAATTAAGATTCAGACGGGACAGTATATCCGACCGAAAGCTATTTTATACGTTATTCAGTAGGTTGAATAAAACTGGATTGGCTTTTATCTCAAGATCGCAAACTTTATTTAAAGAATGGTTCTAATCATACACGCAAGCATTGCTTGGTTGAGTTGAAAATATGTAAAAAAATTTTGGAATGAAATATTGATTGTGTTTTGACTTCTATTCGCCATTATCCTACAAGATCTGATGTTTATTAGATTAGTATAAAGCGCGTCAACACTTGCCAACGATTCTTACTTGCAAGCTATCAAAATGTGTTTGGAGCAAGTCCATGGGCTTAATTTTTGTAATGACATCTGGAAATTTAGTCCTCTTTCCATAAGAAATGTCAAATTGAGGTACAAAAACTTATAAGCTAGTTCATTGTAAAACAAAATGGACGGCTTCCCGCCGATTTTCTAGACCACAGTCCCTTATATCTTTCCTTACAACCTCATTAACCGATTCTCGGCGTTCCAATCATGTCAAAATTTGTATTTTTTCATGGCGTTTACACAGATTTGCTTAATCATCGTTTCAGGTACATTACTACCTAAGCAACCTCCTCGTGTGTTTCTGTATTATAAAATTAAACAGTAAAGTTAGTTATTGTTTGTAGTGGAGAACTAATATATATGCAATTATGTATTAGGTTTTGCGCATCTAGTAAAAAATTTGTTCAATTATGCCCAGGATAGACCAGTCGGCATGAACGAAAAGTATAATCTCGAGCATAATCGTTTCATGCTTCCTGGCGATTCATCAGTAAAAGCCGGTATTACGCCCTTTACTCACTATATATTTTGGTGAGGAATAGGCACGAGATTATACATTCCGGTCATGCCGACTTTGGTTTATCCTGGTCATAATTGAATTAATCTGTTTCTATGTTTGCAGCAACTAATACATACTCTGCTTGTTTTGTATATATATATATATATATATATATATATATATATATATATTTTTTTGTTCGTGTGTGTGTATTGTATCTGCCACGTTGACAGTTTCCAACTGTTGTTTATTGCATTGAATGATGTAATGATTGCCACGAAATTTGATAACTGGTATTGAGCAAACCAGAGTGTATGGATTAACTGGAGTAACAGGTGTTCAGAAATAGTTCTTATTCTCAATTTTCGAGAACTATAGCATACATTAAAATCCATAGTTTTGGTATTATGTACCGACTCGATAACCATAGTGTTAGTACCAAGTTCCGTTTCTGTACCACAGTGATGGTATCGGTTACTGAAACAATAACCACAGTGTTGTTCCCATTTACAGACTCGGTATATATTATATATAGTGAGTTAGCATTGAAGTCGCATTGTTA
This sequence comes from Eudiplozoon nipponicum, assembly GCA_029291075.1. NCBI lineage: Eukaryota > Metazoa > Platyhelminthes > Monogenea > Mazocraeidea > Diplozoidae > Eudiplozoon > Eudiplozoon nipponicum. The sequence goes on along the minus strand of JAQBSW010005106.1, from coordinate 56,963 downwards.
AGACTTTATATGAAGTTAGCTTCACTACTGCAGGTATGGACATTCGTATAAAAGATTGTACTGTTCTATTTTCGCATATGCCTCACCCAAATATTTAGTGGGTAAATGGCCTAATACCAGGTCCTACTGATGAGTCGTCAGTAAGCACGAAACGAATGTGCACGAGATTATACTTTCTGATCATGCTGTCTTTGGTTTATCCTTCTGGTCATAATTGAACTAAAACAATACATTTGCCAATTCCTTGTCAGATAGGTAAATATTTTATATACATTCCCTAAGTCAAACACTGTGTTTTTCTGTATGGATATACAATGTGCAAAATACCTAGATCTGGCATATTTTATTTCAACTTGCTGTACTATAAATTTAATTATTTTATCTTCATTCAGAGTGAGCCTGTCAATGAACGGTACTTTTCAGTGCTGTTTATTTGTTTTGCACTAATCATGTGCACTTTTTTCGTTGAGAGTTGGCTCTGTTATTTTTCGGTGCACCGGGCAATCTTACACAAAGTACACGAATCGCGTATTTCATTTAGTCAAGTACAAATATTTATTTTCGCTTTTTAAATATTAATTCAATATTTCTGTTTGTGTTCCATGTATTGGGCATCGATAATCGAGAACATTCACTTTGTGCTTCCCCATACTCAAATTTTAAATTCTTTACTAATATTGCTAGCTTATATCTTACCCTTTGTAATTTCTGCAGAAGGATATAGTCACCAGTAATAAAAGCGGAAGCCTTAGAACTCTAATTCTTTGAGACCTGACATCTGAGAATGTTCTGCACTACATCGTAATATGCGACGAATTAATATATTTAACAATAGAGGTTAGAAGAAATAATAATAATAGAATGCATCAACGTTAGGTGAGAAACACGAATGTCCATGGAAATCAACACTTCATTAATTCATAACGGAAATGTAAATTTAAACAAACTTGAGGCAGAAATATTGTTTCGAACACAAATCTCCGCTGGGTAGTGTCAACCTGAGCATCAATGTCACTACTGGAATAATTCCTTGTTCCGTTTAAAATTATACAGCAAACGTAGTATTAAAATAATTTTGTTTGGTGATAATATCTAAAAATCTATTTACGGAAAGCACAAAATATTTTATAATTAATCGGAAATAATTTCTGAAATTTGCATGTGAATTAAGGGCCATGTTATGTCAGTGAGTGGAAAGAAATCATAAACCACATTTGCGTAATAAATATTGCGAGGTTTTTTAGGTGGAATTATTTTTATTAAAGTAGAATTGATATTTATTATCGTTCTCAAGTTAATGACCTATCGGTAATTTCTCATATTATTATATATTTTGCGTTTAATTGAAGGTGAAAAAGTGAACCAAAAGAATTGCTAGCAATTGTGTACAAATATACTCGTACAGGGAGTACAGGTTAAGCATTTCGTGCTTAATTTGTAAGTGTTAACTAGTTTTCAATAAATTTACGACCTGAAAATTAGCCTTTAGGACTGGCATATAATGAATGAATTCCATAAAAATTGATTTCATATTATTTATAGTTCCTAGGTACAACGTGTTTTCAAGTTGATATGTTTCCTTGTTATGGTTGCAAATTTTTCTGTTTGTATTTTGAAAATAACAAATAATAATGCTTTGATTTTTCAAAACTATCCCTAAAAAAGAAACTCAAATTTACTTTCTTATGACAAGAATCAAACCCGATAATTTTCAAAGAAACACTGATATTAAGAAATGTATAACATGTTTTTACTTATAAGCCTGTCGAATTCGGAGTTAAATCTATATAATTTCAATAAGCTTTATAGTTTGACCACATTACGCATTATAAATTGATGAAGAATGTATTTTTCACGTATTTATAGTCATTATTTCCTTTACTGTACACGCACTTCAAAATTATTTTTTAATCATGTTTGAAAAATTATTCAAGAAGATAAAATATTTCCGTCAATATTTAAAGTATCTCTACATCACCTCATTATTTAATAATAGATATCTGACGAATGTCAATATAAGAAAACTAGTGAGTAATTAAACGGATAATACATTTTGATTATATATCCAATTTCAAATAATTTTCGAAAATCTTCGTAAGGTAGAAGACAATTTAGTGAAACTGTACTTCAGGTCGAAAAAAGTGTTCAATTATCGTTTATCGATGTCAAATTGGGACGAAATATGACAGATATGCGTGGAGGATGCCTATAGGAAAGATACAAACTCTAACATACTTATTCACACTTATACAAACAATTCGTACAGAACGAAAATTTGAACATTAAAGTGTACAGCAGCAAGGAATGTAGGATTAATTAAATCAAGGTTGCGATCATGCTTTAAATATTTGTCTTATTATGCACATACATTTGTCAATATAAACGAAGAACTGTATAATGGTTTATCCCTCTGGTTATGATTGAATCAATTTGTTACTAGGTGTGCAACATCTTATACATAATTGCATATATATTAGCTCTCCGCCACAAACAGTATCTAAATAAACAAGGCATTCGTATTCATTTCTCAGTTTTGAAGTAATTAATTTTAATTGCGTCAAACTGTATTTAGTTGCTGTTTAACAAGACTGTTTGTTGAAGGCTCAAACAATCAGTCACCCGAATATTTGCTGTTATTTGTTAATCTCTCTCGGTGACAAATTTAATTAACGCTTGTCAAGATATAAGTAGTTCTAAATGGTAAAATTTCTTGGAAGGAAACTCAGACAATGACCATGTTTTATTAAAATCTAATTTTATTCGGTCGCTCTTTACGTTGCTACATACCGCTTTAAATTGTAAAATATTCATAAGTAATACTTTGCTAAATATAAACTCAGCTAAAAATAATTTAAATTAAAATAGTTAAGCAAACATGACTGTTTCGCACACCCGTCACTCGTGTGTAAAAAAATCCAACTTCTTTCCATCGAGCTGGTTCAACAATAATGAATTTCTAGCACTATATTTGACAATCATAATATTATTTGTATAAATTTAGGATATTTTCACGCTAGCACTTATCATACTACCGGTTGATAGTCTAGTTTACTGCGGATTTGCTTCATTTTAGTCACAATTGAAACAATAAACCGAAGGCTGCCAATGAAGTTTGAATCGGATACTAGATCAAGAAAATAGGCTGAAATATTGACCACAATCTTGCACAATAAAAAACGCTTTAAAATGATTGAATATGCACGAGTCCAGTCAGAACTTTACCTAGTTTTGAACATGTTTTATATTTCACAGGAGTGTCTTCTCTCTATCTTATCAACTGCTTTACTGAAGAAACTGTAAACACCAATTTGTCCAGAATTTTTAAATAGAAGATAAATATTTAAAAATCATCTCGCATGGTGCTCCGAATGCCTTATGTAAGGTCAATTCACGAAAAAAATTGATCTTTGTTCAGAACTGGATATTATTTTTATACCAACAGCCTCCACATAATGAAGCATTTCAAAGCGTTTTGTTTGTCTGTCACATTTTGCACATGTAAAGCTATGTTTAGTTACTGGTTTACGCTGAATTTTATACTCATCTACATCTTCCTAACTATACTTGACCATTGGCAAGGTGTGTGAATATGCCGCGCTGCTTGGAGATTAGTTCTAAAAATAGATATTGTCGTGTTTACCTTAAGCTTGCAAACTTGATTTAAAGAATAGAGGTAGTGCACAACTTTGGATAGAAAATAGAGTTCGCCGTACAACAGCATTTCACTGGGATTTTCCTTGCACCATTCACCACTATGTTTATGTATTTTTCTTATTCTTGAACTAATTATTGTGATTAATCGTTTTCTACTTGAATAAATTTTTGGCCATAAACCAAGTAGTTTCACTTCTCCCAATATTTCTTTGTATACTGTTCTTCTATTTGGACCAAATATTTAATGTTTGTTTCTTGGATAAATCTGTTGATAAGACGAAGCGAAAACGCATATATGTTATGCATAGTATGTTATAGGGTTCAGAACTGGTAATAAGTGTTTGGGATATTTGCAAACTTAAAATCTTACAAATAATGTCGTTAAATGTGAATGAAGCCTAAAGCATATGTTTAGTATTTAAATTTTTCTCGCAAAGGCCTATGAATTTGTCGTTATGTGAGACCGCATGCACACTTCTTATATGTCCATCAGTAGATATTAATTTCTACACAGTCTTATCTAGTCAAATCTTATAGCTATTTTCCAACATCAAAATCTATACTACATATTAAATTTCATTGTGCTCCATTGCATTGCATTTAAGGTGCCATACTAATTTAAATGGCTTTTTCGAGCTTTTCTCAACTAGAGTTCGCCTTGTCACAAATGGAAAGTAGAATAACAAGAAAATTATCTCAATTAAGGTAGCAAAGCTATGTCTTCGGGCAAAATTGGAAAAAATTAGCATAAAATTATGGCATAATGCAATTCTTCGTATATTAAACGCACTTGCCTACATTAACCAAGAATGCATCCTTGAAATTATTATTTCATACACACGCGTATATATATATATAACCATATATATATATATATATATATATATATATATATATATATAAATCTTAGTTAGTCAGTAGAAATACAACGCACTCATTCAATATGTGAAAGTAAATGATTTCGAATATTTTAGCAAGATCTTGATAACCAAATTCGTTTAAGATTTGCTACATGAAAACTTTGATTACACGTTGAGTAAAGAAATAGTTTTCCAAATCAGGTAATGATATACATATACTAACACACACACATATATATATATATATATATATATATATATATATATATTGAAAGTCCTGCTATAAAAATTTAATATTTATGATTTTGTGTTTCTTCATCTGTGTGGAATGCAATATACGTGTGCTGAGCGTTTTTCCTTTCGCCATTCAAAGGGCAAGATAAGAATGTCAATTCATAAACTAAATAGTTACACTTATTTTCTCTTATTTTGATAGTCAAAACTCACTATATGAAATTCTTCTTCAAAATTGGTAGTCACTGTTATTCCATCAATTGGCATACTATACATGCAGGTAACCGAACAAATCACGCTAATATTCAGTTATTCAAGCCCAGTTGTTGGCAATTGTATTAAACAAGAGTTTGTTTTATAATAGAAATCGAGAGCACGTATCCTGTGAATTGGACTTCGAATGTTCGTAGGAATGTTTATTGTTAGCACAAATCGAGTTGCCTCTTTAATACCAAAGAATCTCAACTTAATGGCTGATCCAAAACATAAGAATACTGAAAATTAAACATTCGTTTCCAATTAGTGAACGTTATTCTACAGATCTTTAGCAATTTATAAAATAGAAATACTTACGCTGGAATCAAATGCAATTATTGAAGTATTATTGTTGGCTAAAAGGAATATTTTATCAGTGAAAGGACTCATATTAATATGAGACAATTGAGATTAATATTCTCGGCAAACTCTATTTTCTGTAAAATATTGTAAAGCGTGTTTGCTTCACTCTATCGACAAACGTGCTTTCCTGCTGAATTTAAAAAAATCTCACCCAGATTGGCATGAATGAAATTGTGCGATCTACTTTAAATAATGTGGAATAAACTCAAAAATAACTTTTAGTTAGATAAACGTATTTATAAATGAATCAATAATCCAAATTCAAATGTATATATCTTTTATTAATGATCATCAAAATCAATGATGAAATTAGATATTTAGCAATTTTTTTTGAATTCATCTATTGAAAATTTTACGTTTTTTTTCCATTTAGCAACTTATGCATGCAACTTATTCTCAAACTCTATATAATTATTTTATTTTTATTACTTACATTAGAAATTTTAGAATAACAGGCTGACGTTATTAACTTGTATAATAGTGTAATTCTGTGGATTACTTGTTTGCTACAGCAAAATCCATGACCAAATATGTGTACAAAAACAGATAGCGCTCGCAATCTTGATTTAGAGAATTATTACCACCACACGCGCAATTATGGAATGTTTAATTGTATTAATTATACATATGTGACGAAAGCTGCAAAAGTTTACTGTTCGTGACTGCATAGAATTTGTGCAGCCGCTATTTCCAATGAATTACAATGTATGCGAGACTACTAGAGGTGAGAGCCGGATATCTTATTTGGCTTTCCATATATATTCATAGCGGTGTGATCCTCAATAGTCAGTTTGTCGTCGTACTCTGATGATGATCATGGAAGGTCGAAACGCGTCACTGCGTGCGACTGGTGGTAGTTCAGCTATGTTTTCCAACGACTGGTTAAATACAATTTGATTGGTGTTTACTTCAAATTGCCAAACTTGATTTAAAGAATTGTTACTACCACCCGCGCATTCATTGATTGTTTAAAACAGACAATTGTTTTCAGTTTTAAAAGAGTTAACTTTTTGTCTTTAAAAATAAGTAAGCACATTGGCAAGCTAAAAAGCTTCCGTTCTACTTTCACTTTTTTAACCTGCTTAACTTTGATTGATGCAGGAAATGGAGACGAAGAAGCTCATTTAAAAGCATTCTTAATAAATATGCAAAATATGACTTAAGATTGAAGCAAAATAGATAAATTTAATCAAACACGTGTGCAAAACAGATGTAAGTAGGATTTTTTTCAAAACAATTTTGAGTAATCGCGTGTCTATGTTTTAAACATCCAGTACAGCAAGATCATTGTCAATTATTTGACATGAGTGCTCTCATACATCAACGTATATTTCTATATCCTGTTCACCTCACAACTTTTCAAATGACCACGGATTTTCGACACGTTACGGTTGGCTTTTTCTGATAATTATGCCTAGTCCTAGATATTTTAGTGGGGCTAAAATAAATAACTATCAAGAGTAATTTGAAAAAAGGTTTTCATTTTCATAAATAACGCATTATCTTCGAAGAAATGCCAAAATTGCTTTCAACAATGGATCCTGTCAAATTTAAACCACTCAAATCGGCCATTTGGCAAGGATTTTATCGTGCGCGATATACTTCCTGAGCAGGATTATAATTTGAATTGTTTGTTTTTCATCATGGAGGCTTGTATAACATACATTCTGCGAATCCACTGACTAATATAGCAAAATTGACCAAAAGCACGCTCATCATATGATTTGGTACAATTATTCAAATAGACTAAGATATTAGAATTTTAAAACATTTCTAATTGATTGACCAAATATTTTGGCACCAAAATTTGTAGATGTGACACGTGACTGAATACTTTATACAAAATTCTAATTTGGAAACAAATTCACTTCATTGCGAACATTTCGTATATTATAGAATTTGCTGACCACAGCAAAGTTTATGTTAAATTAACAGAAACCTGCGAATGTGAGACACGAATATCGTGGCCGTAACTGCATAAACACTGTCATACCAAAATTCCAAAGAGGTGAAATCGTTTCCGATGTTGTCTGATAATGACCTTGGACGGTGGAATCTCGCCAATACACTCAACTGAGGGTAGTCTAGCTGTGTGGTTAATTATAATGTGATTAGTAATTACCTGAAGTTCGCAAACTTGGTCTAACTTATTTTTGTCTTCGCATACGTAACAAATGACTGTTCAGTTGTATAACCTATGATATTGATGTAAAAATGGTGTGTGCCGTTAATATTTATAGTCAAGTACAATTCACCTACTTTGCGTGGAACCTGACTATCAGATATTCTATATTTTACACATGCATTGTAGTTTGATATTCGTAATGTAGATTGCGTCAGGCGCTGATGATGATTATGGAATATCTAGATACGTCAATACGTGTCTAATGACAGGTTTCCATTTTTTGTGTGAGTGGTTATAAAACGGTATTGTTAAATATTTCCCATCAGCAAACTTGTTTTAAATAATTAAACCGAATTGCTTATTTTAGGCTAAAACCGGAAAAGTTTTTATAATGATAGCCGTTACTTCCCATCTGGTGATAAAATCTTAGAATGCTTGGCTTCTGTTTAATACGCAAATAAAAGGATGCTCGTTCGAATTCCTAGCTATTGTCGGTGATTTGCAGAAAAAAGCAGAAAAATATGACACACGATTATATTTTATTTTGAAAATATTTGTTGTTCTATGATTGATATGACCTACGATTTCATTATATTAAATTGCATATCCAGTTAATTAGACGGGCCGCCACATTTATTTTGCAGGATCATTTGTTTGTCCAACTTGAAATTCTATTAAAATATTATAAAATGATGGTAAAAATGTACGATCGTCTAGAATTATTGAAGTCTTTCCAGCATCAATATGCAGTTAAAAATAAGGCTCAAGCCGGTAAAGTATTGAAAGCAATGCCAGCTTAATTCGCTCTGATTAAATAGGAATTAAAGTAATTCACCTGTAAATAGTTTGCCAAGAATGCAAATCTATGAAGCAGACCCGATTGCAACTAATGAGTTGTTAAATAAACTTGAGACGACAATGTAGGCCATGGATTGATTTCAGCTATAAAATTTTATACTATATATATATATATATATATATATATATATATATATATATATATATATATATATAATTTATTGATTAAATATAAACATAAAACTAAAAACAATTAAGACTTTTTCTCCATATATTTAAAGAAATGGAATATGAAATATAACTGGCCTCTAGTTTGGACAATTTTGCTTGCCAACTGAATAATTGCTTTTGGACAGCTGCATACTAGATTGATACTACGCTATCGATATTTATTTATTTGGCTAGCAAAATTCATAAATTATCCATATCGATTATTTTCTGCTTCTGAATATTCTAATTATCCTAGTTGTTATCAAGTTTTGTAGTATAAAGATATGCCTAACTTCGATTTGTTTTAATGGAAAAAAGACTGAATGACTGCATGCGTGTAAGCGATTGATTCTTTGTCTGGCCAACTGATTAACTAGATGCAAATACATACACCCTGGCCTCTATCAACATCAGTTATCACATTTCGCGGTAATGATGACATCATTCTATTAAATTAATAATAGTTATACATTGTTTGTTGCAAAGAACTTACATATATGTGTGTATTTGTTATGGATGGCCTCGTACAGATTGAAGTTGGACGATATGCGGAAGTCATTATGAACAATTTGCGCTATCTCATGTGCTTTCTGGCGACAACGTTCAAAGACCACATTCTGTTTGTCCAAGTAATGTGGGGACAGTTCGACTGTGCAATCGACTATTGGTATGTGCATTAAAGCAGCAGTAGATTCAATATCATATAAAGTATTTAGCAATGCTATATCAAAGCCAATTCACTATACATAACAGTACAAATCCAATAAATGTGGCAGACTCAATGAATTCGGTGAAAAGATAACTTTCAAAACAATTTCGAATAACAAATATTCGGAATGCCTGTTAATCCTGCAGTCTTACACTTAACTTTATGCACATTTAATGCCCTACCTTGAAGCATTATGAAGTTATAACAAAAAAAGTAGTAAGCGTTTTCAATATGGAAACAGCCTAACTAGTGATAACTAGCTGCACCTTAATATTATAAAATCTTGTGGTGCTGGTACAGCAGAATGCCATTTCAAATTTCCTAACATAGGACAGAACCCGTGAACAAAGTGCAAAACAGAAAAGCGATAACGGTTTCACTTAATCATCAATATAATACACGACGTGACCCACGGTCCAGTTCAGCTCACGTGGATATTAATAAAGTTGGTAAAATAACTGTATAACGATATGTATACTATGCTCAGACTAGTCAACGTTATTCAATTTTAATTATTTCTTTTGTTATTCTATCTTGCAATTGAAAATCGCCACTTCATGAGATAGCATAACCAAAGTCAATATTTATTTAAACAATATAAACTTGCCAATACAACCGTGTATTTGAAGATCACATTTTCGGTTTTAAGACAGAAACCAGCTTCATTACCTCAGATTTATTAATGGAATCTCCATTCGTTATGAGGACGTAATCTGTATTCAAAACCACGATGGACATCCCTGTAGCGTCGGCCATATAAACATGATTAAACGTTGTTAAGGAATAATTTGAAAAAGTGAACAAATTTTATAATAGATTTTTATTTTAGTTCTTCTGTAAATAGATAAAAAGAATTCCACACAACAATTTAACACATTATAACAAAATTTTCAGGACAGAATTCGGTGGGTTGTATCGGATTTCGTTATACCAGGTGTGAAAATTATAAATAAAAGTTCCGTATTTAATTATAAATAATTAAATAATAATATTTTGATTAAAACTAGAGTAAAACCATTCAAGTTCAGACGTGTTTAGATTTCGTTCCAGGCATCGTAATAATTCCATGCGAAATTGTGGTCCCCAAATATTACTGTTGAATAAATTATGGTTTCATTCAAATTTACACCTTTCCTCGTGGAGTTCCATTACAAATCGTCATAACAAAACTACAAAATATCTGCCTTCTTTAAGAGCTGCTGACCACGCCACGTTCTATAGTTCGCATTTTTCGAATTTGCCTTGTTTGCAGGTATTAGCTGAAAAGAAGGCCTCTGCTGCATAATCTTGTGGCGAAGTCCAGTTTATTTTAAAAACAATCCGCTGATTCAGGGCCAAAGGGAGGGCTTAGTCTAGAAAGTAAGAGGGGCTACAAATGAGTATTTAAGTGAAGCTGTACGAAGTCTATTTCATCTGAAGATTTTGCTGCATTCTGTGATAACTCCTAAACACACACACACATTAAGTCAATATAAATTCATCGAGTGAACAATCTCGCGTGATGTGCACACAATTTAATGTCTTTGGTGCAGATCAAATCCAGACAACTATGGAATTTGAGCACCCAAGCAGAAAAAGTGAAGTCAAAGTAAAATCTTGAGCTACTTACATTTGTAAACTATCAATTTGTATAGGAATATTGTATCAGAATCCTAGGCACACCGTTACTGAAATACCACTTGGTTTAGTGCTTGTTAGCCGACGTAGATTTAGATTATGTGATTTTACGACTTCTTCTGTTGTGGCAGCATAAGGAGTCTAAATTACAAAACCACTTGACCTACTCTCATTTTAGACTATAAATTTCTCGTTTTTAAACGTCACTTTGTTACAATGTATACCAAGGAAAATCGTGTCGGTAACATATTGTTAAGAAATCAATTTCTCTAAACACTTAACCACCATTCAAGTGCTTGTTTATCAACAAACTATGGATGCACTATTCCACGTCCATTATCTATTTTGCTATTATAACCTTGTTGTGCAGAGTATTAAATTTTTTTCCTTTTCATGAAAATTATTTTCTCTGTCAGAATGTTTAATTTCGAAATCATGCTTTTTCGCTTAAGATAAACAACGGAATCGTTGTATCTAACCCGTCGTACAAAATAGAAAATATACAGCTAGTCACGCGTACTGACGTTTTTCGGCCTCCCACAATCATCATCAGTTCATAACGGCAAACTGACTAACTAGGATAGCACCGGAACGCATCTACAAGGTAGGGAAAAGCAGATATGCGGCTCGTACTCGTCCTGGCCTCACACAGTTTATAACTGATTTAAAATCCATACGAAACTACTAGTGCTAAAACTGCATATTTGATTTTACGTGACTTGAATATGCATTGCGGTTTGATCCTGATTAGTCAATCTGTCATGCTATGACGATTATCATAGAAGGCCGAACCACGTCAGTACGTGTGAACAATGGTAGTTTGGCTACTCTTTGTGACTGGTTAGTTACAATGGGATTAGGGTTTAACCCAAACTCGTATACTTGATTTACCGTCTAAAGCCTATTGCAAGCAGGATGGGATTAGGTAAACTGGGGGTATGTGAGGATTACGGAAATATTGAAATAAAAAATTGTGTTAATCTTTCTTTGCGTCCGGAACAGCAATTAAAATATAGACATCATTGATAGGCGTGTATGTGAATCCATTAGGTGCGCTTATATTTATTCAATAAATGTCACTTTATTAAAATACACATGTTTATAGGTAGTTTTTTGCGAGGATGGAGACAGGGATAAGTTTTTGTATACATTTGAGTATTCGAGACTAGGTATGAAGACCGGATATTAGGAACACAATTAAAAAAATACTTTTAGAATTAAAATAAATATAAATATATCTGTCTCAAATGAGGATACCAAATTCGACACAAGTTATGTTTTACTCCTGTGCGTATTGTGTCAACCCTGAAGATGAGACTGGAAATGAAGTCTCGAAAATTTGGGAAAAGAACAATGGAAAATGTTGTTCCTACGTCATTTTCAGAAAATCAGCTGATGGAAGGCTTAAAAAAGAAGGGACAAGTGAGAATCCATCAATCGAGGCCAATAATCAGAGCACCTGAAAATGATCAAAATTCAAGATTTTACCGACCTAAGAGTGCTATTAATTATCCCGCACAAGAAAAATGCGGTCAAAACCACAACAAGAAGGACACAACTGCGCAAGTAAATTCATCATTTACTGAACAGAGTTGGATTCCATATAAAGGCTATTAAATGTTTTTACCTGTACCTAACCAATATAAAGTTTACAGTTCATTAAGAGCAGAATTGGCCGTTTGTTATTTATTCCTCTTTGATAACTACCATATTTAATTTTCCGCTGGATTTTGGTAAATGCCTATTAATAATTTGAGATCTTTGCAGAAACACGGAAAAGTCTAGACCACCAAATAACAGAAACTTTTATAATTCGACTTTAATTCATCTGCTAGTTCGAAAGAGTCAATGATGGTTTTCGCGTTTATGGCATAGGAAATAGTAATTGATCCACAGAAGCAACAACATACATCGCAGAAATTGACTTTAAAAAGACCTGGCACCGCCAAATTTCATCCATGTTGAAGCATATAATTCGGGTGTAGCATTAAGCAATTTAAAGAAATGTCACAGTTCTACGCAAATCAACATCGTAAAAATTTTATACATGTAGGAATCCGTTTATTAAAAGCAACGAGTATTTGGTAAAAAAATTCAAATGCTATTTCAACATGATGTTATACTCTACTGGCCACGAATCACACAAACCAATAACAATATTCTTGAATCCAGGCCAACTCGACCATCCATTAGACCAAAATCGACGTACATTCAAATCAATTGACAACAGATTCTAATAGAAACTGTTATACGAATGGCATCACTATCATAACTAACAGTGCCATAGTTTGGCAAGAAGATGAGTATAAATATTGCAATGTGCACAGTCTGTATTGTTAATGGAGTAAAATAATTTCAATGCCTAAGCAATTGATATATTTTCGAAATAAACTGGCCATTGATACAATCAACACACTGCTGATTATGAAATGTGTTTCATTTGCACTATAAAAATTTACTGTGTAATAATCATAGACAATGGAAATTATAATGATTATATAGATTTTCGTACTTATTGGCATAAATTACTCAACTGTAATGGAAGCAAACCATTATTTACGTATAAATTGATTAAAAAGGAGGGGAGCTCAAAATTCTTCACTTCATTTATTGTTTTGCAAAAGGATTTTTAAGCCATCTATTGAACTCACGCAGAAAGAGCTGAAATATGATAAGAGAAAAGAAGGTTTATTGGCTCTAACAGGTTGATAGAAAATCTATAGCATTAGCACAAACTAGAGACCTTTCTTAACTTTTTGCCCCATAATATTTCCCTAACTGTATATATATATATATATATCACCGGAAAATGGACTAAATGCATCAGTATGTACAATTGTGTCAAGATTTACTATATTGTAGGTCTGATTTGGCACAATGGAACTGGTGTTTATCTTAGGCCAACATAATTTGTTTATAATATCTGCTATTACCACCCACACACACGCAGTGATTGCTTATCTGGGAAATTTTTATATCCACTCTCGATACAGGCATGGTTACTTCTGATGAATTACTCAATGAGATCGATATCATGTGCTTGAAGACGATTTATGGCTGCTCTCTTAAACAACTGAAATTCAATGCTAGCAGGCTATATTTTTATAGCAAAATTGTGCAAAAATAAACATTTAGTTTTCAAAAAGCCTAAATTTCCGTATACTTAATAGAGAAATTAATTATATAAATGAATGTATAAATATTTACAATTCTATTTGTGAAATAAATCGTGTAAAATAACATTGATTGCGTGGGTGATGAAAAAAAATATTTAAATTAATTTTGCAAGTTTGCAAGCGAATTGAAAACAACATTTTGCTCATTATGAAATAAGCATTTTGGAAGGCAGCAATGGCAAATTGTCCAGTAGACCAGTTTCGTCCTTATTGAGAAAGCTTCAAGCACTGTGCACAATTCGAACGCGGACTGAACTCGAACCTAGTCGCATATGCTTTAGAGTCTATAATTTTATCCACTGCCCCATTCTTCCGCATTTATAAATTTATATGTACATAGTGATGCATAATATATCAAGAGCATTCATTATGGTAGATGCCATTTAAGCATGCTCACCAACTCAACTACCGCTCTAGTGCAGATCATGGTTGCACGATTATGACCTCAATAATTTCAATTCAATTAACTTCAGTTAAATTTCGATCGACGTTAGCAAGTATTTCAACAATTTATTGTAAAAGAATACCTCAAATTTACCATTCTTTTCGCCTCCATTTGTGAAAAGCCATAAACAAAAGTTATTTTTCTAAAATTCTTTTTCTCAGAATGTGGGCTATGAATAACTAGTTCAAAACATTCAATTGGCACAGAATGTTTAATAGGAAACAATTATTACGGCTCTAATGTATTAAATATGGCGAACTTTGTGAAGAGTTAGTCAAAATAGGACCTGTAGTAGATACAAATTTTAGCATGATCAAAAGGCATAATCTAATTTAAACATGCATTTCGTGCCAATGACGTCTCATCAGTAGATGCCATCTGAACGCCTCAAAACTCTAAATATTTGGTGAACAAATGTTGAACATGCATAGTTCTTATTTAAGCCATTTTTATGCAATTCTAATTTGAATTGCGAAGTAATTCTTGTTATTATATATATATATTATAAAGTTGTTATAAACAGCAGAGTTTAGCAAACCCACTTTTTTGTCACTACGCCACTCCAATGAAATATCAGTTAATTTAGATAGTATTCTTTTTTAAAGAAAGAGGTTAAAGTTTGATTAAATCCAAACTGTATACAACAACGAACAGGAAACTTAAAACACATTTTCGGAGGCCCGCACATATCCAAATTCCCACGCGCACAAACAACTCACCAGTTTATATTCAATTCATGTACATTTTCTCTAGTTTTTTTTTTTTATTACTGAGGATTTTCGTTACTACAGGTAACTAGTTCGGCCATGCAAATTTATCGTTTGTTTCTTGCTTTGAAATATACTTGTAAAACAGCCCTGACTTGGATTAAACATTACTGCCAAGAGGAATAACGTTTCTACAATGGCTGAACACACTTTATATATCAACCAAATTATGAATCTAAACAATAATTGATTGCGCGGCTGATGCTAACAATTATTTAAATCAAGTTTGCGAGCTTCAAGTACACACCAATCCCATTGTATTTAACCGGTCGTCGAACAACATAACAAAACTAAATTCCGAATCTGTCGAACTTGTCAGTGCATTTCAAAGCAAGAAACAACAAAAGTGTCACCATTAGTGCCAACTGGTAGTTTCAACATCGTTTATCGAAAGCTAAATAAACTTGAATCCAATATAAACTGGTGAACTTCATTGTGATCGCGTTCCTCAGCGTACGTGTATCTCGCATCCTGTCCGTTGTTGTATAATGTATGTAATTAATTCAAATTCATTCACATAGCTTTCCAAAATTTTGTGCATAAACCACTAGATATTTTATTATAATCAAGGTTGCGATCTTGATATAAGCACCTGACCCATTAATTACCTACATATGTCAGTATAAACTAAGAATTGTATAGTGTAGAAAAAGCAAGATCGCAATCATGATTATAATATGTGTTATCCCCGCTCGCACAACCAATTTTCGTATAATTACTAGATATTGTGGTCAAGTTCAATACTAGAAAATCTCTATCGTGAATACTTGCTTCATAATAAAATTATACTTCGACACATTATTATTTTTTCAAATCTAATTATACATTTTCGAAAGTTGTACATTGAACTTTGCACTGTTCCCTACATTTCTTGATCGAATATATCGTGTTTATAAGTGTGGTATCGGATCCTATCTATGAGTCATTATAAGCACGAATGGCATGTTTACACGGGAATATACTTGATTTCACGCTGAATACGTCATAATTTCCTGTTTCTATTTTAATTAATGTGTCGCTAGAAACACATTTGATCATAACTTCATTTATATATATATATATATATACATATATATATATATTAAAATAAGGTAGCAATGCATCAGGTAGCAGTCGTTTTGTCCAAAAGACCGGTTTAGACCTTATTTGGAAACTTTCTAGTACTGTCCATTATAAATCTTGGACGAGACTCGAACCAGGGCACATTTGCTTCGGACTCAGGGACTCTATTCATTGCAGCACTCGTACTGTATGCCGCATACACATTTTAAAGTCATATTCCAACATGTTTTTGGTCAGCTTTTCTATCAGATGGAACCAATTTCTAAACTCCGCTGACTTTAGTTCTATCTAGCCAACCCCGTCTGTCATTGTACAATAGACACCATGACACTTGAGGAAGCTATATTTATTTGAAGTCAGATGACAGGAGTTTGATTATCGATGTTTTGCTAGAATAACCAAAAACTTGTATCAGGAAGCAAAGGAAATTGATAGAGTAGACCAGGTTAGAAATTAGTGGGGACTTCTCAAGTACCGTCCGTAGAATGCAGCGGTTGGAACTCGAGCCGCAACAAATTTGCTTTGGAGTCTGCGATCCTCTCCATATCACCAACAATGCCACATACTACACGCAATATGAATGGATTCCAAATTGATTTAAACTGATTTTAAATTCTAACATGAAACATAAGTTTGTCCATTACTTTTAAATTTGCGTGTAGAATGATGTACAGATAGCGCAGTGGTTGGAGTCTCAGACTTCAAAGCAAATGTGCCTCGATTAAAGTGCCGTTCGCGACAATTTCTTGAAAGAACTTGAAGAAATCCCAATTAGGACGAAACCAGTTACCTGGATGAATTGTCTTTGTTAAACGATGACATTTTCAGTTATTATTAACGAAATATGCATAATCAAAATAATGCCACTAGACTTCAAATTTATATATATATATATATATATATATATATATATATATATATATATATATATATATATATGTATTATTATGATAAATGTGTGTGTGTTTGATTCTCCATGTACATAAAAAATTGCTTGTAAAAAACATACGACAACACCAAGCAATAAAAAGTGTGATTTACAGCGAGAAACTTCAATTAAATTTTTAATTTACAACGGTAACGGATTAATTATTTCAATTTAAATCCCTGCAGAATGTTTTTCACTACTTCGAATAGGTGTTGTATAATTGTACTACCAGCTCTAAGGTTTACTATTTATATTTATTTATTTTCATTTCGTTGCTAACTAATCCTGCTTTGTCGTTTTAGGTTTTGTGAGTTCTTGATACTAAGAAAAATTATACGAAAACTTCATTCCAAGCGTTGAGTTAATAAGAACTTAAATATAAGGCGTGATTTAAGTTGATTGAAACTAAGCCAGTCATTGGCAATCTAAATTCAAACATTGTCTCTGCTCTTGTATGTTTTATGCGTTAGCATGTTTATTCTGTTAACCAAAGATATAGGAATTATTCTCCATGTAATAATAAATTATATATAAATGATGGCATTAACAGCGTGCCGAATTATGGTAATAATAATAATAATAATAATAATAATAATTATTATTATTATTATTATTATTATTATTATTATTATTATTAGTAGTAGTAGTAGTAGTAGTAGTAGTAGTGGTAGTAGTATTATTATTTTTATCACATCAGCATGATTTATTTCTTTAGCCTGTAACAGGAATATGTTTGTTACTATTTATCTCAAATACGTGCCTAACACAAAATATTTATTCTTAATTTAATTATCACAAACCTACTCAACATCAGCCTCGAATTCCCGTGACTTTATGCAAAGAAACATTAAAGCTGATATTTTTCACTTTTGATATTGCACAGGATAGTTGAATTGAGAGACATATGATTACATGTGAAGAAAAAAAAATATATCTGAAAAAAACTGTCGTCATTTATTATTAGTGCAATAAGAGATTTTGTCAGTCAAAACATGCCTTAAGACAATTAACTGGTTGATTATACAAACCGAATGTGTAAAGAAATTGCCCGTAGTAATCATATATAAAAGTGTTTCATTGTTATTAACTACATTTTCATAGCATTGGTTCTGTCCATAATGGGATATTTATCGGTGGTAGTCACGATATCTGATAGTTGCTAATGAGGTCCTAACAAGCGAAACACTGTTTAGCGGTTGATTACTTGAAAAAATATACCATCGGAGCGATTCCATATTTTCATTTAAATTAACTTAAATATAAAAGCCTGAAATTGAGCATTCTCTGCATCAAAAGCGACCATTTCTATGGTTTAATATGAACAATGTCACTTATTAATAAATCACGAAATTAGCAAATAGTTAAGCCGCTGTAAGTTAATATCCTGGTACAATTTATTGACATAACTTAGTTTAACAGAAAAAAGTTATGCACTAAACAATTCTTGATTGCGCATGTGGTGATAGCAATATTAAATGAAGCTATTCTACTTTAAATGGAAATTAGTCCCTTCTCATTTAAGCAGGAACACAACATTTCAAAACTACCGTCATTTTCTCGTACTAACACGTTGATAACGTCCATGTCCATTAGCAGAGCAAGACGCTAAACTGACTAACATGGACCAAACCGAAATTTATATGTATGGTACGTGCTATCGAGAAGGTAGCTCTCAATCCTCATAGTCTATACATATGTTGTACTTGACTGGAAATGTCGGTTGTACAATTTTAACTCAGTGAAGAACGTCACATTTTTGTAGTATTCATTACGCGTAAATATTTTATGCATTTAGACATGCAGTGGTTGCGCAGGCGGGACTAACGATTCTTTAAAATCAGTTTGCGACCCATATTAATTCAGCAGTCACAAAATGTAATAAAACTACCGCCTGTCGTAGGTATAAACATGTGTTGATTATTAATTGTCATCACCGCTCCATGGAAACCGCCAAACCTAAATCCAACTGCAACGAATAATCAACATAGGAAATTCAGCTATCATCCCGATGTAGACTCGCATGCATTGTAATTGAGTGTAAAATTTAATAAACCACTTCTATCTACTCACGTACTTATCTCATTTTCGTTTTCCGCTACACTTTTATTTATTATTTAACAAGGCCATCATTAACGCTTGGGGCTTTTTTGCATGGCATATTTATAACTATGCTATAATAACGTTATAGATACTTAAGTAAAGGCTCGATATGTGACCCTGTCGTAGGGTTGCCCCGGTTCGAGCCCTTTTCGCGGCAATTTCTGGATAGTAATCAAGGAGTTGCCAACATGGACGAAATCAGTCTGCTGGATGAATCACCTTTTCTACATTAGGCAATGCTTAGTTTTTACTAACAAATGCGTATATATAATTGAATTGGCAATATTTGTTATTACCACCAGCGCAGCCAATGGCAGTTTGATGTTTAAAGCTGTTGCCTGATATTTAGTGTCGTCGTTATATACAATGCGTTCTTAATTAAGCAATCATTGATTGCGTGTGTGATGATAAATTTTAGTTAAATCAAGGTTGTGAGTTTGGTATAAATACAAATCACATTATATACAAAAATTTGTCAGAATAAACTAAGCGTGGCACGAGGTACAAAGGCAGTTCATCCAGTGGATCGCTTTCTACCTTACTGGAATCTATTTAAGTAGTGTCAAAAATTTATGTTGTCAGCATAAATTAAAGTTCGCATATTAAGGCCAATTTAATTAAACGAGTAGTTCGGTTTGATCCTCATTGAGCATTCTTCAAGTAATCGGCATATTTGCCATACCGCAGTTTTAACCAAAATGAATTTGCCTCCCAGTCTTCCAACTCAACTTTAGCACAACCAAAGTCGTGCGTTGCATGCATACAGATATTTATTGAGTTGAAAATAAATTTTGGAAAACAAATTTGATTTTTTATCTTAATTACCGATCTTAGCTACACCCATCGTTTGTTCAATTTTTGTACTGATGCATAAGTTTAGCTTTATTGAGTTATAAATCCCTTCCCGCTATATTAAAACCTTATGTATATTTAAGCAAGGTGTAGTGACAGAACTTGATTATAAATGCTGTCGGTGCAAACTAAACATTGCATACAATGGAAAATGCTTTTAAATAACTATATATGTTCGTCATTATTTGACAATAACCAGAAGTTGCTAGTAAAGGCAGCTGCTTTTGTAAAACGGGATGTATGGATACGCGTCATTATATTCGGCCACTACGCCAACGGGATCTTAGATTGAAGTGCTAACCAAAAAATATTAATTGTTGTGTAATACAAAAATTGCACTAACTGCGTTAGTTCAAATTCCGGCCATGACATATTCTGGCAACTATTAACGATTATCTACCAAGGACGTGACCCATTCTGGTTAATTAACTGAAATTACTTTAGTATGGGAAGTTTAGTTGCCAATGTACGCAACTTAATAATTAATTCTTGCCAAAGTACTTTAATTAAACACAATTTCCCAAGGTAAAATGGTGCCTTGTCATGAAAGTTAGGATATTAATCATTGGCGCCATTGAACGGTATTGATACTAAATTATAGCCACCTGAAAAACCTACTGACTAATAAACTTATTTGGCATACTATTAAGAATTTCAAGCAATTTGCTTCTTTCGTAGCGTACGGGATCAGTTGGAAGACTGCACTAAGTAATTCAAAGTTCAAATTTAGTACACGGCAATCATTGCAACCAAGGATGGGTATCCAATAACGCCAAAACCGGAATTTTTAATATTTGCTATCTCCATGTAATTTTGAGAGTTAAACCGACCTTAATATAATTATGTAGGATAATATATTGCGAAGGCTGATTAGTTTCATAATGAATAAATATATTTATATATTCCTATGTATATATATATATATATATATATATATATATATAAAACGATAGTTCAAACAGGGACTGTACGAGAATGCTAACTTGTATGTAATATCATTTATCTCACCAAAATATATAGTGTGTAAGGCGTAATATCGGCTCTACAGTAGGTCGCAAGTTAGCATGAAACGAATGTACCCAGTTTATACTTTTCGTCCACTTAATGGCTCTGGTTTATACTTCTGGTATATTTGAATAATTTGTTACTGATTTTCTTGCATATACATATATATATATATATATATATATATATATATATATATATATAATATTTATATATAATCTCTCTGGAGTTACCTGCCTGTTATTTTCGCGAAATAGAGGCTTAAAACCGAGTTAAGTAATCTATATTTCATGAATTAATAAGAATATCCGTAGGATGATTGGCATAATCCAGATCAGCTCAACTAGTTTCCCAATTTCTTGGATTTTTTCGCCTAATAAGGAAGAATAATTTTTGCTGCATGGAGGCTCACAAATCAATTCGTTTAAAATACAGTTATCTTATTATCCGTTATATTTATTTCTACTTGTGTGCCTATCCAACAATGCCTTCCTTATTGCTCAACCTATCGTGTCCAACTTGGAGTTACTAAAAGAAAAGTATTATTCAATTGTCTTAAACAATTTTATTACACCACAAAACAACGATTCATACGTGATGAGTGGTTAGAGCAACTGTAAATGTCGCTTGTCCATTATTGAAGATGAACAATGTAAACAATAAAAATTGAGTGAGGTTATCTATTGCTGATCAGTCTGTGTCTTCACTTTAAAAAAATGCCTATTATCAAGAAAAACTGTAGACTTTACTTGTAAATGTGCGCATCATAACACGATTTTTAAAAACATAATTAGTCCTTCTTAAAGGAAATAAGCGTTAAATTTGAAAGAAAAATCCTACTTAATGAAAAGAGTTTAGGCACAACAATCTTAAAGAAACAATTGCCGCTACTTTTCCTGAAGATTATTCAAACGAGTCTGTCAATTGTATCAAGATTAGAACGTCTACTTTGTTACATTTAACAAATTTAATCTGCAAATTTTGGAGAATAAAGTAAAATAGCCAACAACCTCTTCTGCAAATAATTATAATAGAAAATGGAAACAAAGTGTGTCCCAACATTTGTTTTAATTAATTGACACAGGCACAAAGGTTGATTTTTAAATTGCGCTTCATCATCCAGCAGAACTTGTTCAATCTCTAAAATCTTGCACTATCAGTGTCATCATTATAGTCATCATCATCATTATCACCATCTTCGTCATCGCTGTGTTGGTTGTGTAACATTTGCGTGGACACACCGAAAAACTAACATCTTCGAGTGTGAATTATTTAATTGTGTTTGCGCATATCATGAAAATAGCCGTATTTACCGTGACTGAGCTTGCTATCTAACTAAAACACGCTCTTTACATTTAGTAAGCTTTCATACTTCGGTAAACAAAGTGAGAACAGAAATTACGGTCTTCCGTATCGCAAATTAAAATTATTAGTATATACTATACATAGTTTGTATGATTTATCTGAGTACCGACATTGGCTTTATTTGCAGTTGGTTCTACTATTGCCTTTATATGCATAAACTTAAGAGACGATGTTGTCAAAACTAAACTAAATGTTTTGTACATTGGGTTTTTGCCGTAGTAGTGGCTACCACTTAGGCGTAGCTTGTGAATAAGGAACATTTGTGTCGTCTTCCCTTCATGCTGTCTTTGGTATTTTGTTCTGGTTCTATAATGTCTAACTTGTTACTAGTTACGTAATGCCTGATATGTACCTATCTGAAGAGAAATTCTAAAGATTTGAAGACACATGTCTAGTTCGAGGCCAATTCCAACCATGAAAAATTTTAATCTAGCAATCATATTCGAATTCTGATAGCCACACATACTAGAATTAAACTAAAGTAATTAGTTGTTTAAACGATTTTATTAATGTTTTATATACCGCAATTTTCAATAAATATATTTGTCACTTATCACGCAGTCTAGGACTAATCAATAAAATTGCTTATAAGGTTTTAGCGGATTCATTAATAAATCCCATTTTTTTACAAGTAGTAAGAGTTATTTTAGAGTATTTGGGTCTCAGCTTTTAACTGCATTGCTTGCTATTACCAATTATATACCAAATTACACATTATGGTCAGATTTTTATTGAAGTGAATCCTAATCAACATCGCTTTTGACCCGAAGTTCTAACTATTAATCCCCTATCTTTTATTTTAGAAGAGACTGCCTACCGCCTGACGAGGTTACATTGATTTAAGGCACAATTGCAATAGTTTGTTACATGTTTGCTTTCAGTATAAACTAATAAATATATTAGAAAGTAAATAAAATCCATCAGATACTTGCCATAATTTCCGCGGCCTGGATTTTAACCAAAATGCAGGTTATTATCTTCCTAGACATCAAACCCGTGTAAGGCATTCAATTTTAAATTGTAAATTAAATATTGTTGGTTCGTTAGTCTTCTCGAGGGGCGGATCTTCACTGGTATTTCGATCGAACTAAAGTTCCAACCAGAATTATCCAATTTATCATGAAATGAGAGGTAACGTGTAATGTGTGAAAATGATATGAATTAAAGTATGTAGGTAATATTATATATATATATATATATATATATATATATATATATATATATATATATATATATATATATATATAAGTCAACAATATAAAAACTGATGACATTATATGTACCTAAGGCAGAAACTAGTCTAACAACTGGTTGCATGTGCAATATTATTCTATGCTTGACTTGTACCAAAAGCATTTATTTATTAAATTTCTGTATATATATATATATATATATATATATATATATAAATGTTTTTACACCCTTTAGATTTTTTCCAGTGTTTTTTAGAAAACCAAAGAGATAGGTGTAAAGGCGGTAGCACGTCTTACTCGCGGTAGTTTTGTTAAGATAAGCGATTAGATTATAAAGAAATTTTTGTTTAGTTAAAGCCCGCTAACCGATTTAAAGTTGACGTTTTCGTCACACGCGTAATCAATTATTTTTCTAGCATGCAGATTCATACACATCTCAGGCATCTAGTAGTTTTAAGACGTATTTACTATGGACTTCAAATAGACGCCATCTAGTCGTACCTTTATTCAAATCATGATTGCGATATTCATATAAGCAACAGGTGCTCTATATATACATTTTCAATATACAATAAGGATTTTATAAGGTAGCAAATTCGATTCATCCAGTGGACCGTTTTCTTTCTTATTGGGAACTATTCATGTTTTATCCATAATTTGGCAGCGACAGGGCTCCAACTTGTATAAGTTTTCTTTTGAGTTTATCGATTCTTATTTTCCCACATCGAAAATTATTATTAAATTTCATTTATCTCATGAGAAACTTTAGATTCTTCATTTGAAATGAAGTTCCTAACTCAATTTTGACCATACAAATCGTACATTTGGTAAAGTATTATATCACGATAATACAATACAAAGTGGCTTTACACGAAAAAATTATTTCTTCAACTCAAATACGGGGGTTGATTTGCTCAGTAATACACTAGTTTCAACAGGTTCTCATACATTAAGTAAATATTAATCATGCAAGCGTAGACGCTAATTGTCAATACAAATTTTTATCAAACTCATTAGTAAAAAGTCTGGAAGAATTATTTTAATTTTTTGTTATATTATAGTTAGTTGGCAGGTGTCCCATCATTACATCTTGTTAGTACAACATAGATAAGGCATAGTGCGGTAAACGCAATCCATCCACCAGATCTTCGTATCGACTTCATTTGCAATCCATTATTTTGTCATCCTTCTTGAATTTCAATCGTTTTCATGTTGACATTCTAAGGTAAAGCCGGCTTTATCGTTAGATTATACTGGAAATATCCGTAAAAATTCTGTTTGTCCTTAATTAAGCGTCTGATATTGGTGCAATTGATGATAACTAAACAGTTTAAACAAAGTTTGCTGAACAAGATAAGCAAAAATCTCAGTTTTAACGAGCCACACAACGCACCTGTGCAATCAGTTGTCGATTATTCAGGGGTGATGTATATATAAAGTCTGCAAACTTAATTCGTTATTGCGTCTTGAAAGTTAGAATTAATTTGATAATGCATATATTTATGATAATTGAAGTAAAATTATAACTATTTATATTTCTTTCTATCTATTTATCGATATGTTTTTCAATTCATCGATTTCTTGAGATTCATATATCTAGGTGTCCTTTAGTTAATCTCAAATATAAGCGGGTTTTTAAATTTTATATATATATATATATATATATATATATATATATAATTATACTCATATTACAAGATATCTATATATGCCTGTCCAAATATAAATATGAGTTTCTGTGTATATATTGCTAAATATAACTGTACAAATGACTACACATACAATTAACTTAATACCTTACTATCTGCTTATATATCTATATATCTATCCACTTATCTATCCATTCATCCATCTGTTTATCTATCTACCTATCTTACTTCTTACCTATCCATCTATTTATATGTAAATATAACTACCTGCCTGTCTAGCTAACTAACTACCTATCTATTAAACTAACCATGTATCTTTCTAACTATCCTTCTACCTAGATGGGATTCACCCTATTTGTGCATTTAAATTAAATTCTATTTAATCCTGAAATATAAAAATCTATCAACAAGTAAGCCTTTCTATCCATACCTGTATTCATTCTCCAGTAAATGATATAACACACCAATTCATCCAGTTACCCTTATACTCACCCTCGCAATTAAGTATTTTACGAAATATCTTCGTAGTTATCCAATAATTTATTTAAATCTTCAAAATATTATGCAGACTAGTAGTACTTTATTCGTGCTAACCCGAACATTTTAGTTAATTAGACTAGACTATGGTCTAGCAGTTCCGACAGTATCATTTTTAGTTATGAATCATTCGAGCCTAGGCTGTAATCGTTTAGATAGCTTACATTGTTAACTACCTAGAAAAAGCAGTGGTAGTGCTAACGGCCTTTATATATTTAACAAAAATATTTATTTTTTTTATTTTGAGTATAACAAATTTTATCTTTGAAATAAATCTTTTTTTTTAATTATTAAAAGGAATAATAGCAATGCATTTTGCGAATGATTTATCAGATATTTAGTGCCATTACCGGAACAGATTCATACAATTCTATAATTGGAATAGTTTGAAATCAAGTGATTCGTAATAAAAAACAAATCAATAACACTATTTAAATCAGAGGTCAGATTTACATATATATATATATATATATATATATATATATATATATATATATATATATATTTACAGTATAATGAATTCAAATGAACATTGGTTGGAAAGTGGGTGGTGATAATACTATTATAATCAGTTTATTATTCCTACATAAAACACCTGACCCATTAATTACTTACATATACGTATAAACAAAGAATTGTATAGTGTAGAAAAGGCAATTCATTCAGTAGACCGGTTTCGTCCTTATAGAACTCATATCAAGTACTGGCCAGAATTTGCTGCGGACAGGATATTGAACCTGTTATCAAATTGCTTCGGAATCTGGTGCTCTTAAATCCACTGAGCTATCCTGCCGCACACTACACTACACACAATTTTCAGTTATATACTAACTAATGTAACTTGTTAGTCAATTTTCCTCTAGGTGGAGTCTATATGGTATCCATTTAGACCCAAAGTTCCAACTAACCATGCCCAATCTGTCATTACTGAACAGGACACCACATTACATGGGGAAGTGGTATTGGAAATGAACATTTATATAATTAAACGAACATTGGTTGTGGTGGTGGTGATAACAATTATTATAATCAAGGTTGCGGTCTCTGATATAAACACCTGAATTCATTAATTACTTACATATGTCAGTATAAACAAAGAATTGTATAGTGTAGAAAAGGCAATTCATCCAGTAGACCGGCTTCGTCCTTATTGGGAACTCATCAAGTACTGCCAGAATTTGCTGCGGACAGGATACGAACCTGGGCACGTCTGTTTCGAATCTGATGCTCTAACCACTGAGCTATCCTGCCGCACACTACACTACACACAATTTTCAGTTATATACCAACTAATGTAACTTGGTTAGTCAATTTTCCTCTAGATTTCATATGGCACCATTTAGACCCAAAGTTCCAACTAACTATGCCAATCTGGTCATTATTGAACAGACACCACATTACATGGGGGCGGTATTGAAATGAACATTTATATAATTAAACGAACATTGGTTGCGCGGGTGGTGATAATAATTATAATCAAGGTTGCGGTCTTGATATAAACACCTGACCCATTAATTACTTACATATGTCAGTATAAACTAAGAATTGTATAGTAGAAAGGCAATTCATCCAGTAGACCGGTTTCAGTCCTTATTGGGAACTCATCAAGTACTCACAAGAATTTGCCGCGGACAGGATACGAACCGCAAGCAACGTCTGCTTCGGAATCTGGTGCTCTAACCACTGAGCTATCCTGCCGCACACTACACTACACACAATTTTTCAGTTATATACTAACCAATGGGAATTCTGGTTAGTCAATTTTCCTCAGGTGAGCCCATATGGCATCCATTTAGACCCAAAGTTCCAACTAACCATTGCCCAATCTATCATTACTGAACAGACACCACATTACATGGGGAAGTGGTATTGAAATGAACATTTATATAATTAAACGAACATTGGTTGCGCGGGTGGTGATAACAATTATTATAATCAAGGTTGCGGTCTTGATATAAACACCTGACCCATTAATTACTTACATATGTCAGTATAAACTAAGAATTGTATAGTTCCCAATAAGGACGAAACCGATCTACTGGATGAATTGCCTTTTCTACACTATACAGTTCTTAGTTTATACTGACATATGTAAGTAATTAATGGGTCAGGTGTTTATATCAAGACCGCAACCTTGATTATAATAATAGTATAATGGGACTGTTGGTTATATTAAGATCACAAACTTAATTTAAATAATTGTTAACACCGTCCGCGCAGTCAATGTTCATTTAATTATAAAACAAAAACTATTCTTTCTTCGATTTATAACAATTAAAAACTGTTTGCTGCGGAGAACTAATATACTTGCAAGTATGTATTAGGTGTTGCGAACTTAGTAACAAATTAGTTCAGTTGTGACCAGAAGGATAAAACAAAGGCAGCATGAACAGAAAGAATAATCTCATACACATTCGTTTCGTGCTTACTGGCGACTCATCAGTAGGAGCAGGTATTACGTCCTTTAACCACTATATATTTTGGTCAAGAATGTGGGATAATAGGACGGTACAATCTCCAAGACGAATTTGTAAACCTGCAATAGTGACCAAAATATATAGTGGTTAAAGGGCGTAATACCGGCTCCTACTGAAGAGTCGCCAGTAAGCACGAAACGAATGTGCATGAGATTATACTTTCCGTTCATGCTGCCTTTGGTTTATCCTTCTGGTCACAACTGAACTAATTTGTTACTAGGTTCGCAACACCTAATACATACTTGCATGTATATTAGTTCTCCGCAACAAACAGTATTTAACTGTTATATATTGAATTGAATGATGTCATGCTTAACGCGAAATGTGATAACTGATATCGATCAAGGCCAGGGTGTACGGATTTACTGGAGTAACAGGTGTTCAGAAATTGTTGTAATTCTCAATTTCGGTGAACTTTAGCATAAATTGATATCAATCATATTGGTACCATGTTCCGACTCGGAAACCATAGTGTTAGTACCATGTACCTTTTCGGTACAATAATGTTGGTATCGGTTACTAACACAATAGCCATAGTGTTAGTATCCTTTACAGACTCGGTATATATATTATATAGTGTGAGTTAGCGTTGAAGTCGCATTGTCGTAGACTATACGATGTTAGCTTCACTATTGCAGGTTTACACATTCGTCTAGGAGATTGTACCGTCCTATTATCCCACATTCCTGACCAAAATATATAGTGGTTAAAGGGCGTAATACCGGCTCCTACTGATGAGTCGCCAGTAAGCACGAAACGAATGTGCATGAGATTATACTTTCCGTTCATGCTGCCTTTGGTTTATCCTTCTGGTCACAACTGAACTAATTTGTTACTAGGTTCGCAAAACCTAATACATAATTTCATCGATTGTTCGCCAGATTGCCGTCTTGCGATTCCTTAAACATGGGCTTTCACATTTTCTCTGGTCCGCAATCCTAGTAATGTACAGGATTTTTGAACACCAAACCGTCAAATTAATGCTCGCTTATAGTTTATTTTTAAAATACCTAATACTGTTTTTTTCGGTTTGTGTTGATGTTTCATATACTTCCGATGTAAATATTTACGTATTGACATGCTGACTACACCAAATTCTTGGGTCTGTTGATATTTCGATCATACCTTCTGATTGTCTCCTTCAGATCTGCTTTCCTTACATACTAAAAAACAATTAACAAGGAATGACATAGATCATACATGAAAATTGGTTTATCAAATTATTTATGTTTCGATTCATGTCTACAATGTGAAATATAGCCCGCATGTGTATGTTGTGTGCCAAATTTATTGCATAAACACACACATATCTTCTTTATGCATGCATTTGTAGTCTTCAGATTCTGTGTATAGCCTACGTTAAATTCATGTCTTTCACAAGTAAGTTCATGCGAAGACAAATCGTTAAATCAAATTCAACAATCAATGATTGCTTAACCGAAGCACTTATATGAATTTGGCAAAAGCTGCGAAACGGTTTTGATAGTAACTAAATAGAGATTGTGCAGTCGACATTCCAGTAAAGTACAATTTATGTGAGATTACTTTGGATGATAACTTATTTTCGGATGTCCACTAATTCATCAATTCACACACACACAAACACAGGCACAAATATATATATATATATATATATATATATATATATATATATATATATATATATATATACATATATTAGGAAAGTAAAACAATAACAGCTGACAAGGAAACTAGTGCTTTTCTTCCTAATAGGAAATATACTGTGTAATATTGGATGGCAAATATTATAATCAATAAGATATATATTTAATTGACAAGAAACAGGCTTGGTGTATATATTGTGTATAGGGAGTTGGCTTTTAAGTCACATTGCCGAAAACCTTATATGAAGTATGCTTCAGTACTGTAGGTTTACACGTTCGTATAGGAAATTTTACCGTCCTATTTTCCCACATTCTTCGCCCAAATATATAGTGGGTAAAGGACGAAATACCGACTCCTACTGATGAGCCGTCAGTTAGCACGAAACAAATGTGCCCGAGATTATACTCTCCGTACTTGCAGTGTTTGATTTATCCTTCTGGGCATTTTTTGACCTAATTTGTTAATTGGTTCGCAACTTCTAATAAACAATTGTAACTTTAAATTACTTTTAAACATAGTCAATATAATTTGACCGTCTACAAAATGCCTATAATGAAGAAACTATTTCATTAATTATGGTATACAAGCACAAAAATGTAATAGTTATTCTCATTCTGCGTTTCAAAATAATATTCATTTTAATCGTTACTTTGTATATATGTTTGTCTTTCTATTGACAAAAGTGTGCATATGAAATAGTTTATTTTATAAATTAGATAAAGAAACTAAAATATTATATATATATATATATATATATATATATATATATAACAGAAAGTAGTAATACAAGACAACTCTGATTAATTTTCCAAAATGATCTCAGTTAATTCTGAAACACTTCACATGTGTGTTCGCATGCGTGAAATATTGTCCGCCGATTTTCGATTTTTACAACTTCGGATAACTTTATAATGGTGCCGTTCATTAAACTAATGATCAAACTAATAACTGCTACACGAAACAAAATACGTTTCTAAATATAGTCTAAACTTTCTGAGCAACAAGTTGGTACTCTGATGATAATCACGGAAGTAAGAAATGAGTCAGTGCGCACGACTAGCTGTAGTTTTGCTATTTCCTTCGATGATTATTTAAATACAATGTGATTGGTGTTTATTTCAATCGCACAAACTTGATTTGAAGAACTAATTGGTTCATTTACAGCTAATATTAGATCATGTTTATAGAACAAACATATTATTTTAAAATTATGAGTTATACTAAAACAAACTTCAACTAAAGGTTTATATATGAAAATTCAAATTATATTGAAGGACATTTACAACTTGGGCATCCGCATTCACGCCAGTATTTGGCCGTCTATACACCGCCGTTAAAATCATCAAGCCTATTGTTAATATTTTAAATTCAATTATAATGTAATTTACGGAATGTGTAACAGCTTTGCATTGAACGCAGTTTTGCATCTCCATCAGGTATATTCGACGCTTTTTTTATTTCGAAACAGCTAGTACATTAGACAATCATTAATTTCGCGAGTGGTGGTAACAATTCTTTAAATAAAGTATGAGAGTTTGAAATAAACACCAATCCCATTGTATTCAACCAGTCGTCCAACAACATAGCATGATTGACGGAAGTTTGCCTAAGTTGTTGGACGACTGGTTAAATACAATGGGATTGATGTTTACTTGAATCATTCAAACTTGCTGTAAAGAAGCAAATATATTGACATTTTTAATATACGATTTCCAATGTTCTGATTGAGGTAAGTTTTAACCGATATTTTAAAATTTAAATTATTGTTCATTTTAAAATTATCCAGCAGAAATCTTTTATTGTTATCGCAAAATTAGTTTGCATAAAACATTGAGTAATTATCAGGAGAATATTCAACATGAGTAGCAAACTCCAGAAATTCAAATAATTTGGATTACTTAATTATTTAAATCAGGTTACGATCTTGATATAAAAACCAGTCCCATTATATACATGTATTTTTAATTATAAATTAAGAACGTTCTGCCCATATATTTCCGCGTAGACGGCTGGAATCTGGGTACCTTAAAATTTTATATTAAGTTTCTTTTAATTTGACTTGAAATTCGGCTGCACAATTTCTATGCAATGGAGTTAACCTGATAGTAAGCACGAAACATATGTGTACACGAGATTATATTATTTAACGAACATTGTTTCCGCGGGCAGTCATAACAATTAATTTTAATCAAGGTTGCGATCTTGATATGAAAACCTGACCCGTTATGTACATACATTTGTCAGTATAAACTGAGATTTGTATAGTGTAGAAGAGACAATTCACCCAGTAGAACGGCTTCGTCCTTATTGAGAACTCATCACGTAAAGTTTAGAATTCGCCGAGGTAAAGGCCCGAACCTGGGCACGTCTGCTTCGGAATCTGTTGATCTAACCACTAGGCCACCCTACCGCACTCTTTCGTTCATGCCTTTCTAGCTCTGTTTGGATTATCTTTTTAATAAATGCACAATGCCTATTGCAAACTTGCATACATATTAGTGATCCACAAAAAAATTACACAAGTAGTGCACCATTCTGTTTGAAATTCTACTTGTATGTTTTAAATTATCTGTTGATTCGCCTTTTGAGCATAGATGGGCTGTTTGTATTTTCTTTCAAACCAACTTCAGAATGAGCACAATTGTGTATTATGTGCTGCACACCTAGTAACAAATTAGTACCATAAGATAAACCAAAGACAGCATGAACGATCATAATTGAACTAATTTGTTACTAGATGCGCAACACTTAATAAATCATTGAATATATATTAGTTTTCTGTCGAAACAGTATCCAACTTTTATATATTTAAAATGAGTTTACCGACATACCTGTTAATCTAGATAACGTGTTTATGCGGCGCAGACGGCTACTAATAAACGCTACCGTTTTGCTTGGGATGTTTATGAATGCTTGATTTGTTAGGATATACTTTACTTATAAATTGTTGCATTTTATAGAAAGAGAAAATGGTGCGTGTTTATCGAATGCCCTCGTAAAATTTAAACAACTGGTGATGCATGCACCAAAATTATAACACATCTCAAGTAGTGATTTTACGTTTAGGCATGAATTTTGGTAGTGAAACACCCTTTCTATTTATTCTGCAATGCCTTTATAAAATATTGATGTAACGCATTGCCAGTGCAGCGAGTGAAAAAATCAGCCATCATTGTGGCAACACGAGCTAGCACAACTTTGACAGCACCATCATATATTATTCATTTTAAACAGGCTCACATGAAGTCATGCATGCGTACAAGTCTATTCGTAGATTACTTTTTCTGTGTATGCCTTTGGCCCGACCGTGTGTTTGCGCGTTAGTGTTTTCGGGCATTAGCTGATGATTGATTACTACTACAGGCCTGCCAAATCAGCCTGTGCTAGTCTCCACTCAAGTATGTAAATATTATTCATTTGCATCGCCGCTATCTCGGTATTTCTCTCGCTTTCCTTTGTTTCTCTCCGATTCCACTTTATCTCTTTCTCTGTTACTCTACTGCAATCTCGCTTGTGACATGCATCTGTCGCCTGTTGTTATCTTTCCCAGTTATCAATCTATTTGTGCCCTTCATTCTGGCAATTACCCTTTATAACTATGTGAAACAATTTCACTTTCTACCTTTCTCTGGAGTACACTTTGCCTCTCACGCTTTCTCTACGTCACCTGCTCGTTGCCTAACTGATTATTCCCGTAGACAAACTTTAATGTTCCTCCAAATGAATTGTCGTTTTCCGAAAGTCCCAACAATCCATGAACTACTGCAAGCCTTTTCACTTGTTTTTAAGCCCTTAATTATTTCTTTCCCGGTTTTGTTGAATAAATCTGCAACTGTCTCGAGTTCCGTCCTGTCAACTATGCACATTACACTCAAACTGGTATGCGAAGTTTCAACTTTGCTTATATATATATATATATATATATATATATATATATATATATATATATATATATATATTCATATTTACTATTAGATAGGCATAGTTAAAGCCACGTTAGAATAGAAAAAACATATTTTATTTATAACCTGAATAGTAAATATATTTTCGCATGGGTTAAAGCGTCAAAACCTATCGCTAACTAGTGTACATAATATATATATATATATATATATATATATATATATATATATATATATATATATATATATATATATAAATCACAGCTACGGAAATTCGCGTTACTTCATAGGTGTGGCTACATAAGTGAAACTGGTCAAGTAGATGAGTGAATTTTCTAGTTTATGCACTATTTATTATATATATATATATATATATATATATATATATATATATATACATATATATATATATGTACATATATATAGATATATAATGTTTTCCAAATATTATTTAGCTAGTTTGACGTTGTTCTCTAATTATGACCATGACAATTTGAACGCGTCAATACATGCAATTAACCGTATTCTGAATATGTTGCGCGGTTAGTTGAATAGAATGTGAATTTTCTTTATCTTAACTTCGAAAACTCGGTTTAAATAATATAGAAAATTTGACTAAATATTCCAGAAAGCATCATATGCATTAAAAATATATATTAAATAGAAAATTGTTGAGCTCATTTCTTTTAACTTATCCTGATTTAAGTAAGCGAATTTACAAATAATACTTGTCAATTTGTGTTTTACTTGCGATTATTTTACAAATAGTTTCCGTTTTTATTTTCTACATGTTTTGAAATTTATTCAAATAATTTTAAATTCGTTACCTTGTTTGGCTCCAGCTCACATACTGCTGAATGTCACACAACTGCGTATTGATAAAGCTTACACTTCTTTAATTTGCCAAATTATTTACAAATAAACATAGTTAACGACAATAATTTCGCACATGCTAAAACAGTTACTCGATTAGAAGTAAAATTTTTTCTAGTATGTTAGTCAACTGAATCAAGAAATAAATGCGCACATAGGAACCATACTTATTATGTCAGTCGAAATATTCTTTTAACAAATTCGCTAGTAATATTTGCGAAAATATGAATAAAGAAAAAATCCAGAATAGTGAATTGTCGAAATGTTTACCTGCTTTTTCTAATTTTAGATTTCAATGAACCATTTTCATCGGAGCCCTGACTTTGTTAGCGTTAGAATTCGAATATTCACAAAACCAATAATTAAATAGACAGGTAATCATTATATGCGACAAATTTTAGAAAACTGTTAACGAATTCTAAAATTATAGTGTAAGAATAACGAAAGAACTGATGTGCACAGCCAAAATGGTTATTTTATTTCTTGAATGAGATTTATTATTATAATTTATTTATGTTTTAGACGGCGTAATTAGTAACCAACTTGCTTGTATAGAGCCAGCAGGATATAAAGCGAATTCCTACAAGGTCCACCATATTTCTCACATAAACACACAGGTTACTGCAGCGCTAACAAGATTATATAACCTGTACACATATCGCTGAATGGCATCATGGTAACCAAGATAATTTATACATAATTGCAATTAAATCCGAAACATAAGGCCTGTGTAGCGTGAGACCAAATCCTAATTATGTTTATCCAGTACAGAGGGAATTAATATGCAAAGGTGTATTCAATTTTTGGTTATTGCAAATTTAGTATGGCCCCCTGATCCTAATTTAACAAATTTGTTACTAGGTGCTCCATGTCTAAGGCATTAATGCGTTTACATTCAATAATTATTAAAATAAATTTATCCAATAGCAATCAACCATTTATCCTACGTATGCAACAGCTGTGTCGAGTTTTAAAACAACCGGCTATTTATATAGAAAGATGAGTTTAGAGATAATTGATTTAGTTAAAAGGCAGAAAACGAAATTATAACGATTAATAATTTTGGAGAACATTCCAAACATACACACATGCACGACACTCACACTTGCTGAATTTTGGCTCAATTCTGTTGCATTTGGCATCGAAGTTTAAATTGGAATGGAAATTGAAAACGATTTTACGTATATTACACTAACTTTCATGCTATTAAATTAGATAAATAAGAACATTGCACATTACGGAAGCCCAAAAAGTTCGCTTTTTATTATCTATTGATATATATCTTTTGACTAACCAATGAGAGCGCTCTTCCTCCGGCTCTCCCTCCTCCTCACTCATGCTAATCTCTTCCAAATCCTTCGTGCGTTGCATCATCTGCAGCTCCTTCAACTCCTCAGTTAAGAGTTCCTCCTCGTGTTCTTCGGCGAGTTTGTTGAAGTTACCGTTTCCGTCAGTGTATCTCCTGCCAACTCCTCCTCTTTCACCCACACGAGCAGAAGCTTCTCCATTTCCTCGTGGATATTTGCCCCTAATAGGAAAGAATTGTGGCTGCCTTTGTTGGTGTCGCACTCTTGATGGCGTTTTTCTTCTTCAATATCGTACAAATTGTCGATGTACTACGGTCATACATCTTTGCGTGTTCAATCACACGTACGCCATGCTCATGCTTTTCTATTATTTCTTGCTTTAGTTCTATCGACATCATCCTCTTCTTCCTGTCACCATTGTCCATAACACTCACTTTCTTCGGCTCCATGATGACACAAAAAAGGTTCAGTAATCACTCAAAAATCAAGCAAAAAAAATACAGCGCACAAGATACACTTCGATTCAAGCTGGTAACACGTGCGAGTGAGCGAGAGATTCTCTCGGATGATGCTCGACCCTGCGCGCCAACTAGCGGGACGCTCCGGAAACACGGCTCGTATCTCGGATTTGGGCTCGTATCTTGAACGAAAATATGGCCCGAGCTCCGGCTCGTATTTAAAAAAACTCGTATGTTAGGCTGCTCTTATCTTGAGGTACCATTGTGCAATCTTAATGATTACAGTGTTCTTATTTTGCAAAAATGAGGTGACACTTCAGTATCCACAGTTTATTAATGCAAAATATTTCAATACTCAATTTCGAGTCTCTCTTTGGGCAACCATTCATAAAATCAAATATGAACAAATATATTTTCATTCTACATTACCGGGACTTTGCTTTCAGTAGGTAATTTCATGAATGAGGATCTCTTTTTAAAATTTAATATTTCACGCAAGTCTCTTATTTGACTAAATTTTGATCGTTTAACCGGACGACTTTTTTTGGATTGCCCCTATCCGCCTATCTATTGAGATCACCTTTGGATTTCATTTTGAATGTTAATAGTAAAAAGGTTTGAACGACGCGTGCAAAGGGAAGATTACTATCTGGATTGCACTTTGAATTAGCTGGATGCACATGTGCATTAAATTTATATAATTAAATTATATTTATATATACAATCACGCATGTATATACGTGTCATAAGCTTATCTAAGGTAATGGAAACAACTGTTATGACACTATTCAATTGTATATTAGGTGTTGCGCACCTCTTACCAAATTAGTTCAAAATGGACCAGAAGGATAAATCAAAGACAGCATGAACGGAAAGTCTAATCTCGTGAACATTCGTTTCGTGTTTAATGGAGACTCATCAGTAGGAGCCAGTCGGAATTAAAACTCAAGTGATTTGAGTAAAATTTCATTCTTGCATGGTTCTTCTGTTTTTAATCTGTATCGAAAATCTTGGAATGATGTTATTAATAATATATTTGATTTAATGTGTTCTCTTGTTTTAAATCTGAGGACATCCTAATATTCATCATTTCATATGTTGAGTATAAAATAAATAGACTAAAGTTAGTTTCTTGGTAAGTCTTTCCCTTTGGTAGAGTCTATATAGCATCCCTTTATGTCTAAAGTTTCGAGACATGTCCGCGGCAAATTCCGGACAATACGTGATGAGTTCTCTATAAGGACCTAACTTTTTTTACTGGATATAATTCCCTGTCCCACACTATACAATACCTAGTTTATACTGACTAATGTATGTACATAATGGGTCAGGAGTTTATATCAATTTCGCAACCTTGATTAAAAAGAAATAGACTAACGCATTTAAGGTGTAAATTAAAAATCGAACACGAATTTTACTTAGTTGGTTTCATACAGCAGTTATATAGATACATAAACAAGTAACGCTTATCTATCTAGTCAAACGTCAGCTGGCCATTATGAGACTAAACAGTAAGAATTATAAATGAAATAATTAAAAGAAATATTACACATGCTTTATTAATCAGTTCCTAAGATTTTTAATGATTTGTAGACCGATGAATGATACGGAAAAATGTATCAGAAATATTTTCCACAAAATAATGAGCTCGGAAAAACCTTGTGTTAATCGTAACACAAATTAGATAAATTTAAAATTCACAAACACTTTTATTCCATAAAATGGCCCCGCATTTCACATTTTAAGCAAGTAAACAAATTGCTTCTAAAACGGATATTAACAATTGGCAAGTTAGTAAACTGCATTCACGGACCTAAACCTTACAGTTGATTTCCCGTGTCCGTAGATGAACTGATATCCGCCGATTGCGATTAACTAAAATGTATGTGCACGCGTGTGTATTTGAATTTGACTGCGTGGTTAACCTTTAAAATACATTAACACACACTTTAATTGGTTGTAAATTTTTTTATCTTAAATTCGATGCAAATGTTCTGACCAAATTTTATTTTACCCATGAGAATATATTGGCAGGGTGTTATGTAATGAACTCAATTGAAAATCAGTAATGTACGAAAGGGCTAAAAGCGAAGAATTAGTATTAAAGCTAGGACCTGTGTTACGCAATGAGTATTTCTACTAAAACAGTCGTCATTTAGTATAATTATTTAAATCAGATATGCGAGCTTGAAATAAACATCTTTCCAAATGTATTTTATCAGTCGAACCACATAGTAAATCCACCCTCAGTCACACTTACTGATGTGTTTCGACTCTTCGTGATCATCATCAGTGTACGGCAGCTAATTGACTAGCGAGGATCACACAGAAATGAATATATATGGAAAGCAATGTATGTGGGACTACTAGAGGTGAGAGCCGCATATCTAATTTTGCTTTCCATATATATATATATATATATATATATATATATATGCAGTGCGGTTTGATGTTCGCTGGTCAGTTTATCGTCGTATTCTGATGATCATCATGGAAGATCGGAACGCGTCATTACAGCATATCTTTGCTATGTTGTACAACTAGTTAAATACAATGATATTTGTGTTTATTTCAAGTGTGCAAACTTGTTTTAATGAAATGTTATCACCACCCGCGCAAACAATGATTGTTATTACAGTTAAATACTGTTTGTTGCGGAGAACTAATATATATATATATATGCAAGTATGTATTAGATTTTGCGAACCTAGTAACAAATTAGTTTAGTTGTGACCAGAAGGATAAACCAAAGGCAGCATGAACGGAAAGTATTATCTCATGCACATTCGTTTCGTGCTTACTAGCGACTCATCAGTAGGAGCCGGTATTACGCCCTTCAACCACTATATATTTGGTCAAAGAATGTGGAATAATAGGACGGTAAAATCTCCTAGACGAATGTGTAAACCTGCAATAGTGAAGCTAACATCTATAGTCTACGACAATGCGACTTCAACGCTAACTCACACTATATAATATATATACCGAGTCTGTAAAGGATACTAACACTATGGCTATTGTGTTAGTAACCGATACCAACATTATTGTACTGAAAAGGTACATGGTACTAACACTATGGTTTCCGAGTCGGAACATGGTACCAATATGATTTTATACCAATCATATTGGTACCATGTTCCGACTCGGAAACCATAGTGTTAGTACCATGTACCTTTTCGGTACAATAATGTTAGTATCGGTTACTAACACAATAGCCATAGTGTTAGTATCCTTTACAGAATCGGTATATATATTATATAGTGTGAGTTAGCGTTGAAGTCGCATTGTCGTAGACTATACGATGTTAGCTTCACTATTGCAGGTTAACACATTCGTCTAGGAGATTGTACCGTCCTATTATCCCACATTCTTGACCAAAATATGTAGTGGTTAAAGGGCGTAATACCGGCTCCTACTGATGAGTCGCCAGTAAGCACGAAGCGAATGTGCATGAGATTATACTTTCCGTTCATGCTGCCTTTGGTTTATCCTTCTGGTCACAACTGAACTAAATGATTGTTATTTATTAGTATTGCCATTTGTAGAAAAAATGACGATGAACTATTGCTTGTATAATGTTTGTCGACAATCTAGTATTCATACAGCCGTCAATGAAGTAGCTACTTACCTGGTATGCGAAACATATTAGATGCATACTGCCTTTATTTTAACTCCGAAATTTTTGGCCTCCTGTTCCCGAAGGCTTTTACAGCGGTAAGATCATCTAATCAAGAATTCGACAATATTAAGTCAAGTGGTAAATGTCGTTTGCACGTACTCGTATAACTTTTCTCTG
Source organism: Eudiplozoon nipponicum (assembly GCA_029291075.1). Taxonomy (NCBI): domain Eukaryota; kingdom Metazoa; phylum Platyhelminthes; class Monogenea; order Mazocraeidea; family Diplozoidae; genus Eudiplozoon; species Eudiplozoon nipponicum. The sequence continues at coordinate 16,620 of JAQBSW010005106.1, read as the reverse complement.
TATAGATATGCGTCATGTATTTACATTCATACAAATGAAATTAAAGTGATTTGATGACACCTATTGATGATTCACTAGGTAGGCCTCCGGTATTCCTGTTGGTGTGCGTGTGTGTGCGTGCTTATTTAGGACTGAGAAAAAAATCAGATAATTGTAGTTACCTGCACGTTTGCGTTCATCCTAGGGAAACTAAAGAGATCATTGTCAACTCATCTATGCACACGTTCGAAATACAGTTTTTACCAATTATTTGTTAAACACATTATTTACGAGTGACATCCAGGTAAGGTATGAGCAAGATAATTTGAATACAGCGGTTACATATTCATTGCCCTGCAAATACTCAAGGGTTAGTAGAATATTAAGTTTCTTTATGAAAATAAGTTAAAATAAGCAAGAGTCTGAAAATAAATTGGTAACAAGTGTTACACTCTATAAGGGATCAAAGTTAATAGATATAGCCAGACGAAATTAACAGGTGAATCTAAAATCCATTAGTGGTTCATTAATTATTCTTACTCGGTCATCCAACGTTCTTAATCTTTTTTTCTTGAGTGAGTTTCCGATTTTGTTTCGTACAAGCTGTGCTTCCAAAAATTATTTAGTGTTTAGTTCCAGATCGAGCCTAATGATATTTCTAAGATTTTTTTATTAGTTGAGATGAAAAACGGCTTCCAGAACTAGAGGCCGAATTATTCCGAGTAAAACTGAAGAATGTGGATACAAAAACCTTGCTTCGCAAAAAAAGGGCCAGTTAACAATTCAAATCGCTGATGTTTAGAAATTGCTTATTAATGACGTATTGTCTGTTTAACGAATTGGATGAGTTAAGCACTAATTTAGAATTTTCATTAGACGAATCAGCGTATGTTTACAGAATACTAATGTCTAGACTTCAAAGCTTTGCGGGTTATCGTGTTTTAAGAATTGCCATTATTCTTAATTTTGGTGAAAATCAGTCTGTTGGTTCATCTGAAAGATTTATTTTGCCAAAGACTGTTTATATGGGTGACTCTACGACTCCGTTATTATACCTATTTATTGGAGATTTCTCCAAATATATATTAATCGATTAAGGCGTATTATCGGCCCCCAATGATGAGCCACCACCAAATACGAAACGTGCTGAATTTGACATTTAATTCTGGTCCTATTTGAATTAACTTGTCACTTGGTATTCAATACCTTATTTCTAATTGCATATATGTTAGTTCACCGAAATCATGAGTATATTGGTATTGCCTATTGAAGTAATAGTATAAATCGTATTTGTATATGCCACATCAACTATCCTTCGTAGATTAAGTGTTAATTCGAAAAAGTTATTGCTGGGTTAGAAGACTGAGTATGACAGAATATTTTGGTAGGCTATTGGCCTATGCAGACTGAGAAGTCTTTGAAATCTACTTGAACAGCATCAGCTAGGTCAATTCTTTTTAACGAGTGCAATTACGGATAGTTCCATTGTACACTTTGATGAGTGGCTGAAATAAATCTGATTTTTTTGAATACCTAAAAATTTCTCATCATTCTCGGATAGGCATTTAACGTTTGAGCGAGTAGTTCTTTTAGGACTAAATCTCATAATGCCTAGATTGTTTAATAATTAAAGATAATATTCGAGCATGGCATTAGTTAATTAGTTAAATACACGCCAAAACTATCTTGAAATGCTACTGATAAAAATTTGCCTAATTTTGTTCATGCCGCCTTCGGCATAACTTTCTGATCATATCTGTACTAACTCGTTACTAGTTAGGCAATACCCAATACATAATTACATATATATTAGGTCTCTGCCGTAATGAATGTAGAACTATTATATTTCATTTAAGGATGTCATGATTACCGCGAAATTTGTTAACTCATTTGGATCGAGACCAATGTATAAAATTTTTCCCGATTAGCAGGTGTTCAGAATGGTTGCTAATCTCATATAAAACAATTGTGTTGGTACCCCTTCACAGACTCGGTATATATTAAGTATAAACAGGTGGTTTTTAAGTCACATTGCCCAAGATCTTACTCTTATTTGATTCTACTAATGCTTTAATGCACAAACTGTCCCACATTTTTTACCCAAATATATATTGTGATTTTAGCGTAGTGCTAGTTTCCATTGGTGAGTCACCAATAAGCACAAAACGTGTGTACACGAGATAAAACCATTTGTTCATGATGACTTTGGCATATACATCTGGCCTGTTTAAACTAATTTTAACCCGGTTTTGCAAAACACTGAAAACATGTTTGCATATATACATTTTAGTTCAACGAAACAAGGAATATATAAGTTGATCTGAGTTGGTATTTGGATGATTTATGCACCGAGAGTTGATGCGTCATTGTTTTGCAAATATTTATTTTTAGTCGAAATATATATCTCACGATCATGACAAATTCTTCTTTATATTTGTTGATTAATTTTTTTGACACGCTATTCGCCTTTGGGAAAATGCGCGCTCCTTATTTCAACAATGTGCCACTTTCTATACCAACAACTAAGACAGTGTCCTATCAGTTTTGGTCTAGATTCTCGTTTTTCTGTGAAATTCCGAATAATCCACACACCACAATTTGAATTGAGCTTGAGTAACTTAAAAATTTCCCCATTCTAATAAAATTTTAAATATTTGGAAAGTATGACGTATTAGATCTACGGAATATTTAATTATGGAAGTTCGCTCTCAAGCCTGGGTTTACGTGGCATCGTTTAAAGTCAACGACGGTGCGAACCAGGGAACAGGCTTTTTTATTGCGTTCGCTATTTTTCTTAGGTAAACTCAAATATCATGGCTGACTATTTAAAAATCTACCCACTGTTTAGCTCAAATAGGCTTTAATCCAGATTGTAGTAGAATTACTATTCTGTCTTTCACAAAAGAGTTCTTAAACCAATTGCTATGGTTGCCCCTTCGTAGCTTCAGAGATGTGAAATCGAGTACGCAACTTCAAGCGCGATTGACTGCTAATATGATTCGACACTCGTTTATATTAAGCAAGCACTGATTTCACGCGTGGTGCTAACAGTTTTTAAACTCAAGTTTGAGAACCTAAGATAAGCACCAATAGCACTGATTTTGACAAGCCGCAAGGCATAGTTCAACTAACGTCAATTTAACGTATTCACGCGTTTCAACCGAGCACATCAACTTGCAGTCAAGTAAAATGCAAACGAGACTACTAGAGTTAAGAGCTACATTTAGAATTTTCCATGGCAGAAATATGCGTTGCGGATTGATCTTCGTTAGTTCATTTTCTGTCGATGTCTTATGTAAACCATCGGAATTCGAAGCCCATGAAAACGCGAAACTGACGCATTTGCCTTATTGACTCTGAGTTATTGTCAATTGCAAGCAAGTTACCTCCTAGCATCGATAGCCTTCAGAAAAACAAAATATCGAAAATAGTCTCTGGTAATTCTTAAATGTCGGAATATTGTTAATTTAAAAAATCAACCAATGATAATTAAATGTTTGAGAAATTTATTCAATTTTTACGCTGAATCCTATTAGTAGTTTTTCAAATGATAAAATCTTTATAATGGGAACAATTTATTATTAATTTTATCAATTAATGTGTAAGATATAGAACGAAACAGCATTGGAGTACATAAAACTGTTGAATTTGTGTACTTATCCAGCAATTTTGCTTGATAAATTCTTTTAAATGAAGCTCCTTATCTTTTTCAACTATACCAAAGCCATTAATCATAAAAATGCAATAGTTTTTTTGATAAAAATATTTTGGGTTAAGAACTAATAAAAAATTTACATTTTTGCCATTTTTAATATATAATCAATCTAAACTCAGCATACTGGTTTGATTAAAGCAAACTATTGCATATATATATATATATATATATATATATATTATGGCATAATATATATATGTCAGAGTTCATATTTATGGTTTCATCTGTATTGAAAATATTATGATAATCCTTTCAAGAAGCCATTTTCTAAACAAAATACTATTTTTAATCTATTGTTTATAGGGTTTTTTCATAAAAGACACGTACATAAAGTGAAACACATTTACAAAGAAGTGCAATTTATTATTCACTTTGGTAGTTTGAATGTTGTATTCTTCATTTTGGTTTTGCTTAATCTTAATCATTGCAATCCTACGTGGAATTTCTCTAATCTAAACATTAGCCCTAAATACGGCCATTGGACGGTTCTCGTAGTGACAATTGGCCACCGCAACAACCTCTTATGTTAATGAGTAACTATTTTCCACAGAATGCATGTATCAGTATTATTCAACGTGTTTGGCATGCCTTTTAAATCTTAAATACATTAAAATGCTATTTTTTTACGTCAGGCGCAATGCGTTCATTAATAAATGTCAGTTCGTCGTAAGAGAAAAATATAAATGTAGCAAAACCGATAAAAAAAATTGGCTAATTAAATTGATACACCACACGTTATTTACCATGATTTCGAGTGAATCTTAAAATCAAACTTTTGAACATTATGCACACGAATATGTAAATGAGAAAATGATAAACTGTTAACCACAAAAATTTGTTTGAGCATCAAATTAATTGAAGCCTGCCAGTTGAGTAGAAAATCAGGAAAAGTCTGTCAAATTGCTTATGGGCAATATTAAAAATTTACTTTTGACATCTAATGCATAATTTTAAATATTTCGTCAAGAGAAATCACGCAGAATTATCAAATTGAATATATTTTTTTAGATTTTATTCACACCAACTTCTTATTTATTTAAGTCATGGTTACGAGATTGGTAAGAACATTACTCCCATTGTATACAAACTAAACTAAGCAAAGGCAATTCATCAAGTAGACTGGTTTCGTCTATATTGGAAACTATTAAAATACTACCCGGTAATTTGCAGCGAAGGGGGCTTAAACTTGGCCACATTTTCTTCAAAATCTGCGACGCCATCCACTGCTCCCCGCCGACGCACATCACATACAATATGCTGTTCCACAAATTGACATTTTAGATGAGATACCGCGCTACCTGCGTAAGTGTTACTAAGTTGAAAATTCCGATAAATAAACAATCATTGATTGCGCGGTTGGTGGAAACAATTATTTAAAATGGTGTGTGTGAGCTTCATATAATCATCAATCTCTTTTTATACGTATATTTTTCAGTGTGAAGCAGCAAATGCAATTTATCCTGTCGACTGGTCCAGAATTTTGTCGTAGGCTGGGCTCAAACCGAGTCCCATTTACTTCAGAGTCTGTGCTTATATCCAGTCTAGGCAAAAATTGAAATGTGCCAAGTATGAACGAAACCGGTCTTCGAGATGAATTGCATTTGTTAAATTTTACAATGCTTAGTTTGTACATACAAATGCATATATAATATGATTGATATTTACATGAAGCTCGAAACTTTGATTTAAATAATTGCTATCACCGTTCGCGAGATCATTGATTGTTTAATTATACGAATCTTCATCTCAATACTACTACTACAGTTAGTGTGGTGTCTGTCCTATCATGACAGATTGTGGATGTCTCGTGCTTAAAGAGATGCCACAATCTCCAAATTTTAGTAAAGCTAACCAGAAACACAAGTTATTGTACAACTGAAATCTGCTTGAGTTGTGTGGAATGTCGGCGCAGTAGATAGAGTTAAAGTTTTCATCGCAAATGTACCCAGGTTTAAGCACCATCTACGACAAAATTCTGACAGTACTTCTGTAGTTCTCAACATGGACGAAACCGGTCTACTGGTTAAATTGACATTGCTTAATTTACACTGACAAATCTATATATATATATATATATATATATATAATGGATTTGTATTTAAGTCAACATTGAATCCTTGATTTTTTTAAAAATTTCTATCAATTCACAAACAATCAATTATTTTCGAACCTTTCATTTACTTCATAATATTTTTGCAACTTAAACTTATTGGAAAAAGGAGCAGGCCAATAACCACTTTTTTGCACATAAAGAAAGTCTTTAAATTTACTGAAATTTTTTATTATTTCAGCAGTATATGGTCTCAAATTTCTCATTATTTACTAGCATTTAGAAATGGACGATAGTATAAAAGGTCAAAGTAAATGAGCTAAACTGATTGAACTTTCGCATATTGATAAAAATTTCAATTAAATTATGTAGTTATTCACAAGCTAAAATATTACATCTATCTTTCTGCCACATTGACAATTTTATTCAACTGGCATTCTAATTTAAATATTCTCATAAACAGTTAGTTCCATAAAATGAATTTTTCTACACAGCGGTACATTTTTGTGAAACTGATTAAAACACAAGAACTTAAAATTTTATCTTCCTTTAATTTGAGACAGCGTTAAGATAAATTTTGCACGAAGTGCAAATTATGCTAATAAAAAAATGTCAGTGGAAAAAGAAATAGATTTTCAGATTGTTTGCTGTATATAATCGTAGAAAAGCAAAAATATGCATATATAGTTAATAGAAAACCTGCAGCTGAATTGAGACTGTATTCCAAAATCCAGCCAAATGTAAGAAAAAATATCGAATCAATTGCAATGATTTTGTTGGCAATCTTCTGGAATGTTCCACGAATTTTACATACTTTTCATTTACAGACAATCTTCTATCCTCTGAAAAAGAGGGAATTTTAAACATATTATTCGCTAGCATATCCACAGCTAAATTTTGCCACAACCTTCTATTAAGATTCCAAAGTTCTTTGGCTCTAAAATAAAACAAGTATATTGCCTTGAAGGAGTTGTGTTTTTGCGCACCTGGATTAATTGAAATTACCTGATCTGCATTTTGACTAACGCAGCTTTCATTGTTCCAGTAATTTTCTTTTAATAAAATATTTCGGCCCATCTTACCGTAGGCCTTCATCAGTTGCATCACTGATTGCGTGAGTAGTTGTAACAATGCTTGATATCAAGTTTGCGAGCGACGACTGGTTAAATATAATGAGATTGGTGTTTACTTTAAGCTGGCAAACTTGATTTAAATAATTTAATTAGGTTCAATTTGCAAACTTTAAATCAACATCAAAGACGTGCATTAACTAATCGTACAAAGCTAATAATAATTATTGTTTTTTTAACCCGCTGTCAACTTTCGGCTTTTCCCGTTCATCGAGGGAGCACGACGTAAGACTACCTGTTGCGTTTGAAACCCGAAACAAGATGTATTTTTTAAATCATAGATACGGTTACCACTCTTAATATTTCTGAATATATTATATTAAAATCTTTCTGCTCTTTATCCATTTTTGCATCTTCAATTATGCTACGACGTTTCTGAAATAAGGTGCAAAATCGCCAGGTGGTTTTATTCGCGGTAATTGTGCATTATTGTGCAACGTATTAACAAAAAATATTATTTGTGCTAATTTCAGGGGCCTAAAATTTGATTAATAATAATAATAATAATAATAATAATAATAATAATAATAATAATAATAATAATAATAATAATAATAATTAACAGCAAAATGACTGATTACTTGATTGAATAGAAGTGTGCGCTTTGTGAAGGCTGAAAAATGTTTAGTTCGTCAATGCTTAGAAGCTATGCTGCTCATTTTCCAATTATGTACAAGTTAAATGAGAGCCGTATTTGCGGTTTTCAATACGTCCTGTACGCGTTATGTTTTGCTCCTCGTCAGTCATTTTGCTCTCGTACTTTGATGATGATGATCATGAGGGTCGAAATACCTCAGTACGTGCGACTGATGGTAGTTTTGCTGTGTTGTTCGACTGGTTAAATACGTTAGGATTGATGTATATTTCAAACTCACATACCTGATTTAAATAATTCTACTACATAACAACTGTTTTAATAGAAAAATTCATTGCGTAACACAGGTCCTAACTTTAATACTAATTTTAGGCTATTAGCCCTTTAATATATTATTGAATTTAAACTGAGTTTATTGCATATCACACGGTCATTATATTCTCATGGGTAAAATAAAATTTATCCACAAAAATTGCATCAAATTTAAGATAAACAAATTTACAACCAATTAAAATTCGTGTTCATGTATTTTTAAAGGTTATCCACGCAATCAAATTTAATTACACACGCGTGCACATACATTTTAATGAATCACAGTCGTTGGATATCAATTTATCTATGGTGACTATAACTAATTGAGGTGTGTCAGTAAAAGTATTTTACTGTAGTCCTGCTGTGTTGTACCACTGGTTATTAAATAGAAATACTGCTTAAATAATGCCCGTAAACCGAAGACAATAATTGATTTTATTAGTTTTTAATCAGTTTTAAATCAAATCTATTCTCTATATTGGTGGTGATTTTCTGCCAATTAAAATTTTTTTTATTCCCATCACCTGAAACACTAAGAGATCTTCTGACGTCAAAATTGCTGTTACGCTGTCATAGATATGTTCTCTGTAATCTATTTTCACTTTACTGCCAAAACTACGATTTTGGCTAAGCTCTCTTACTTTTTCAACGCATATTCGTCAAAATGTTACATTCAGACATAATTATTTTTATTTTTATTCCTGAAGCGATAGGTAGACATTAGGTATTGTTGATAAAGTTCACTTTAATTATTATTTACTTTCTGACTTCAAGGAAACCATAAGTCTTTGATGCAGCATAAATGCTGTTTAGTTATTGAAGCGTAAATCAAACAGAATTTATTCATTGTCTTTTAATTAATGCTGCCTTCTGCATAACAATACTTTTTTAAACTATGCAGGCATTATTTTGTGTAAATGATAAATTCCGATGCTATTTATCGAAAATATTATAAACGCCCTCTGCATGCACACGGTTATCACAGACAAAATATATATCATCGACATAACGGCTGTGCAGTTTCATTTCACATGATAGCCAATTATGCAGGTGGGGTTGGATTTGGCTGGTGTTTTGGCTGGTACGTTAATACGCGTGTTGAGACGAAAGGAATCCGCATAATTAAGTAAAGAAAAACTATAAGACCATGATGTTGATGATATACTTTTGGCTTGGGAAAGCTCTGTGCATATTGAAAAACTGGCTATTCTGTGGGCTGGCATAACAAGAGCATTAACATTTAATAAAATTTCTTATGGCATAAATATAATTTATTAACAACGTAGCTATTTTAAACATAGTCAGTCCTTTTTGCCTATCCGTCGAAATAGCAATGCAAGCTATGTATTAAGGTATGGCAACATTTTATTATATTTTCAATCCACAAATTTTATCCGCTTGCGTTAACAACATTGGCCTGAAATTTGAGTTACTTACAAATAGCTAGACTTCCTATGCAAACTGCACAGAGCACATCTTCACCGATTACCGTAAATCACGAGGTATTATGTGCAGACTTGCATGATGCGATCAGCTTGAATTGGCATCTGGCGAATAACTTGCCACAGGCTAATCCACACAAAAAGCATGGCATCATTGGCTTTGCTATTTAAAAAAATGTTTGAGCCCAGTCCACGAAACATTCTGGACAATATGTGAAGAGTTCCCAATAGGGTCGAAGCCGGTCTACTGGATGAATTGCCATTCCTACATTACACAATGCTTAGTTTATATTGACAAACGTATGTATACAATGGGACAGATGTTTAAATCGGGATTGCAACTTTGATTTCCATAATTGTTAACATCGCCAACACAACTAATGTTCGTTTAATTATAAATCATTTATCGTTAAGTAGCGAAAACGTAATTGTCACACAAGGACATATTGCCGAACTCGTTATTTCGGGAGTCGTATCAGGAAGTAAAACTACAATACCGCATCGAACGAGATATCACAACTCAGACGATAAATTACCTGTGAAGTTCAACTGGGAAATCAATTCTATTTATAATGATAAAATGGCCAAAAATAAACTTACAACTGCTAAGTCGTGATATTATAAATATTTCTAAATTTCTTTATCGATGCCTAACTTTATCAACAAACAAATCAATCGATATAATTACGGAAACATCGAATATGGATAGACATTTCCATTTCATTTGGAATGTAACTTACAGTACAAAGATTAAAAAAATAATCGGAAACACAAATCTGTCCAGAAGCGCGTGCCCATACAAATATACGCTCACATACACACATACAGAGTTAAACCCATAAATAGTAATATACGCATCAATTCTGATAAAGAATAGGCAAAATTACAATCTAGTGGTAATATGTCACTTGATACTTACACTATGACACGTCGAGTTCGGAAATGGCAATAAACAAATATTTTTAAATGCTTCACTGACCACGCCTAGTTTATATCTGTCTGATAATTGGTTAGATTTATTTGGTTACGGACATATAAAATGTCTCGTACTTATAAGGTTATATGCATAGTATCTGCTGGCTAAATGTCTCCGGTAAAACAACAGATTTGTCCACCTCTAGCCATCCAAATCCAGAATGGATTTACGTCAGAATTACCTGATTTGTGTTAATGACAGCCAGATTAGGTAATGTTGAAACATCCAGTTTCGACATTTGCTCACTTATTGAGGACTGAATGTCACAATGTGGCAAAATTAAACATTGTTTCCCCGCAGTGTTAAGAGCATATTTGGAAATGGTTCTGCAATTGAAGACTGAGCCCTATAAAAGTGTGGTTAAGAGTAAACACCATAGGCTTGGTGCTCAAGATGGATTTTATAGAAGCTCTGTCGTTACTCATATCAGATTCAAAATATTTGATAGGCATTCTTTTTCCATTTTTACCACATTTCGAAATCATCATTGCCTTCAGATTAAATATTATTCATTTCATCAACAGCCATTCAACTCGTTTGTGTTATAATCACGTTTAAGTTCTCAACTATTTTGGTGCTTTTGTCTCTGACCAATTTTCCAGCAATTTAAATTGGAGGACGACATTGTGCATTTCTATAATTAAACGAACATAGGTAGCGCGGGTGGTGATAAACATAACCATAATCAAAATTGCGATCTTGATAAAACCACCTGACCCATTAAGTATATGCATTTTTCTTATAATCAAGTGTATGTACTTAACGGGTCAGGTGTATATATCAAGATAGCAACCTTTATTATAGTAATTGTGCATTTAACAATAATTGTTTGCGCGGGTGGTGGTAACAATTCTTTAAATCAAGTTTGCGAGCTTGAAGTAAACACCAATCCCATTGTATTTAACCAGTCGTCAAACAACATAACAAAGTGCGTTGCGGCTGGCGGTAGTTTTGTTACGTTGTTCGACGACTGGTTAAATACAATGGGATTGATGTTTACTTCAAACTCGCAAACTTGATTTAAAGAATTGTGCATTTTGTCGGTTAAAGTAGTATATGAACATACTAACGGAGTCTTTAATATTAAATCTGGGTTAAAAATTCAAGACCTTGCATACGAGTTGTAAAGACATTTGGAATCTGGTTCAATATGTGCAAAATATAGTTATCCACTATTGCTAACTGTTAGTTTGTTTGGAAAATCAGCGCCTCATTTTAAGAATCTGATCATCGATTCTTTAAAAACAAAAATCAGTCTCCACTGTCTCATGCTACTCCTAATTTCTTTTCCTACAACCATAATTCTTTCGGTCATTTGAATGAACGTTAACTTCAATGTTAGGTAAAAATGTACCCTTTCACATTGTCGTCAGTTTTACATTTATGTTCGCCACTGCTCACATAAACATCTAAGTATTTACCAATTTCATACTCGTTACCTCAAACAACTTGATCATTATATCGTTGACTGCCAACAGAATGATTATTATCGTCATGATTATCCTTATCAAATTACTGTGTCATTTAAATTCACATTAATCATCATCGTCATCATCTTTATTAATATTAAACCCAGCATTATGCTCAAAACATAATAATTATAATTGACTTATTCATCACCGTATTCAGCATCAACAATGATATGGAATTTACTGGCAGTATCGTTATCATCGAAAGTGGGCCCATTCATCATAAAAAACAATTCTCTTACCATTAGCATCATTTGTATCATCATGATATTTGACAACCCCTGAAGTATTAAAGCATATATCAATCTAAATAATCTAATTTGTAAAAAAAGATATTCGGCTTTTCCATTAATGAAGGGTTTTCTAAGACACAAAAGAATTTCGAAAATTTTATCCTATTTAATTTTATCATTAATTTCGAACGATATCGTTTAAATTATTATAGGTTTCGTTTATTTTTGTAGGTAGCGGTTGCGTATTTGCCATTATAAACATTCCTAATTTACCATTATTAATCCTCTATATTTATATATTTTGAAACTTCCAAGTTTCAATCATCATATTTACCATCAGCATTTTCAGCGTCATTGCAATTAACGTTCCATAAATACTTTTATTGTGAATATTGCAATACATATCGTCAACATCCTCCATTACAACTGTGTTATCTTCATCATAATAATCAACATCGTCAATTTTATCCTTATCATCTTCGTTATCAACATCTTCGTCATCATCAATATTATCGTCTTCTTCATCAAATAATAATAGTAATATTAAAACAATAGTTATCGTTATCATCATCATCATCATCATCATCATCATCATCATCATCATCATCATCATCATCATCATCATCATCATCATCATCATCATCATCATCATCATCATCATCATCAGCAGCAGCAGCAGCAGCAGCAGCATCATCATCTTCATTATCTCCATCATCCTCAACATCATTATTATCATTATCATCATCATTATTATCATTATCACTATCAACATAATCATTCAGAATGATTAACGTCAAAATTGTCATCATCATCCTATCCATAATTTCTATTAAATTTGTGTCGATCTACATAATTTATTTAATAGGAGTTATTATTATCTAAGTCATATTTGTTAAATTCATGTCGGTGGCATTTAAAAATGCACTAATTCACTCCCATGTTGCCTCTCCTAATTGGCATTAATAAACTATTTTTCAAAAAATATACCTACAGATAAAACTCGTACAAAAACATTTGCATTTATATTCATAATATTTTCCTTTTCTCTTGATACAATTTAGTCGCTCTTAGGATTAACACTATATCAGTGCATATCTTCGTATCAGGTTATGCTGCAGTTCAATTAATTTCGAGCTATTTTGATAGATTATTTTATTGCTTATTTGTGCCGGTATAAATATTTCAAAATTTTGACAATTAGCTTGGGTACTCGAACGGTCGTCTTCCAAACTAGTGAATCATTTCCACTGGCTTTTTTACACCATAAACCCTCAATGTATGTCCTTACGCAAGATATCAAGATTGATGACTTTAAGTTAATAACAAATTATGTATTGATACAAAGAACTACAGGGTTTAATCATCGATGGATTTTAAGAGTTGTCTTATTTCCTGTTGCAGTGTTGCAACATTTCATAGGCATTTACAGTTATTCCGATAACCGAGCTAAATTGAAATGCATCAGTACGTTTGAATTGCGTAATATATCCTAGGATTTTAGAATGCTGCAAAGCTAAATTTTTTGCTGATACCTATTTCAAACGGTGAGTGTATGAGAAAGGGGGTGATCAGAAAGATTAATGTTGTTCTTTTCCTTTTTCATATACAAATCGGAAATCGTGTGTGACATATAAAGTTAACTTTCAACGCGTAAATTAAATTAAAACGTATTACATTCGCACTTTACTATCTATACACCACTGTTTATTGATGCGATTTTTTTTAGCAGTTAGCTGGTTTGAAGAATAAATATTGAGATCATGCCTCACAGCTAAATTTCATTAGATAATGTGCTTACCACCTAATATAAGGCATTCAAACACTGAATATCCCATAGAAAGTCTCCAAGTGCAAATTGTACTGATTAATCTGTATGAATTTTGCCGTGAAATATTCGGACGGCATACAATATCCTCCCAATAATGAACATATCTACCAAATATATAGTGGTTAAAGGGCGTAATACCGGCTCCTACTGATGAGTCGCCAGTAAGCACGAAACGAATGTGCATGAGATTATACTTTCCGTTCATGCTGCCTTTGGTTTATCCTTCTGGTCACAACTGAACTAATTTGTTACTAGGTTCGCAAAACCTAATACATACTTACATATCTGAATCGTTATATTGATTGCTGTCATGAGGTCCTTTTAGATAAACAAGTTTTCTCTTACTAAACAAACCTTAGTTGCACGGACGATGATAACAATATCTCAAATCAAGTTTGCCACCATTATATAAACAGCTATCGCATTATGTACATATATTTGTCAGTATAAACTAAGCATTACAAAATTCAGAAAAGGAAATCCATTAAGTAGACTGATTTTGTCTTTAGTAGTTAGAGCAACAGATTCCGAAGCAGTCGAGCCCAAGTTCGAGCACTGACCACAGCAAATACTGGCCAGTACATGCTAAGTTCCCAATAAGGACGAAACCAGTCTACTGGATGAATTTCCTTTTCTAATTTGTACAATGCTAAGTTTATAATGAATCATGTATGTACGTAATGCAACATTTGTTAATATAATGATTGCAACCTTTATTTTAGATTACTCTGGAGCATCTCTCATTTTACTCCAACCGAATCTTCCGCCATATATTACACTAACGCATCAGTAACATCGAGTTCTAGGGCTGGTTTATTTTATTGATCATAGTTATTGACATTTTTGTATATTTTTCTTCCGTTTCAATAGCCATTGAAGGTAAATTTCAGTATTTGCTTCCCGTCGCGAAGGAAACTATACATAGGTTGCAAATTAACTTAAAACAAAAAGTGTTATTTTCACATTATTTTATAAATTTTAGAGAATTATAAGATAAATTTCTATGTTGTATATCGGAACTTCTCAATGTATCACTTCATGCGTGGGTAAATGCATATAATCTTTGTACTAAGTCTTTACCAGATTTGCATTAGCTACTACATAAGAGCATAGATATTAGTTCTCCCCAGTCAAGAATTTATGATTTTTATTGGTTTCATTGAATGATGTTATGACTATCATCAAACTCAGACAACTACTGTCAATCGTGTCCAGAGTATAAGGCCTTGCTGGAAAAGCAAATGCTCAGAATAGGTGCTATTTTTAGATACTGGCGAGAGCTTGTTATTTTCCGAAGACGTAGAGGTGGTACCATTTGCAGCAATTGTAAATGCCATATATATGATGAAGCGTCTGTAATTTCTTAGGTCTCAAGTCGTTTTATGAAGTTAACAATGCCTCCGCATTAACACACTTTCAGATTAAAGTTTGCAAAATTAAAATGTCTCACATTTCTTAACCAAATATATATTAGGTATGGAACGTATAACCGATTCATAGTGATGCTTCATTTTTAAAGTTACTTGTTACTACTTACGTATTACATAATACACAATCGAAAGAAATAAATGAGGCTACATTGTTGTTACAGATCGCATTAAACAAAGTTTACAATATTTTATTTTTCATAGCAGCGTAATTGACGTTGGTTTGGCTATGTCGAACGGCTTCATGTTATTGTAAACTGGCTTCCTTACAATATCCCAACTTGAGAGAAATAACTGTCATCCTCTTCCGCACAAGCGCTAATTGTTTAATTATATGGAAATGTATCTGGAAATACTGGATATCTAATTAGTGCTCTGACTAACACAGGCTTGTTAGCAACTTATCTTTTCGTTGGATATCCCAGTTGTTTGCACCCTGTCCGCGGCAAATTCTGGACAGTACGTAATGAGTTTTCAATAAGTACGTAGCCGGTCTACTGGATAAATTTTATTTTCTTCACTATACATATCAAGATCGCAACCTCAGTTAAAGTAATTAAATAGAAACGTTTCCGGCAATACTGAGCATAGCATGGTTACATGAACTGTTCTCTGGCTAACACAGGATTGTTCGCAGATTATCCTTTTGTTGGAAATATTTCGGACACAATTTTTGTTATACTTCATTCTCGATGAAGAATGAGTTCATTTTAAGCCGAGAGCTGCGCGATGTATCTCGTGTTAGTGTCCTTTCCTGTTTAATCCTACATCATCCAGCATAAACACTTTTCAAACGAATGTGCTATTGCTGGGCTTACAGGTTCTTGTATCGTATGAACCCGCAATAATATATATATATATATATATATATATATATATATATATATATATATATATTCAAATCAAGGTTTAACATTGGTTCACGGTAATATGCATACTGTAGGTGACCCATACCTCTTAATGCAAAATTAGGGAATCAGTCAATTTTTAAATAAACAGAAATTGTGCTCGTGAAGAAACAAAGCAATCTTTTTTTTTCCTATTTGTATTGCATGCAAGAAAGCCTCTTAATGTCCTTAAGTTAAATTGAATTCTAAGTTGTTTATCTTGTATTCCCGCATGAATATTGGCCTAAATTTAACAAACAAAGCAATGCCTTTCTATCAAATTTGGATTGTACGCATACACCAAACAGAACAGCGATTACAAGAACTAATTTGGATAGCAACTAAACTCAGTAATACTGCTTTATAAAGAAAAAACCGAAAAATGAATATGTAGGCTGTGATTTTTTGTGCTATGTGACATGTGCTTCGTTATTACTTTATTGTTTATTTATGCACCTATCCCGGCGTCTATTTTAGGCACAATAGTGAAAAATGAGGTCAATAAAAAAGCATTATTGGAATGTCTTGGAAACCGAAATCTTCATGATTCATGCTATTAGTAGATGATTCATGCTAT